>JAHDVE020002521.1:0-33960 GCA_022606495.2 Halesus radiatus | reverse complement strand
AAAAGAAACAAGAAACCGAAAAAAAACACAGAAAATAAAAAGGTATCAGTGGCATCTGGGAATCTATCCAAGGACCACTGTCTTACCGGGACAACCGCTCTACCGACTGAACTAATGAGACCAGTTCAATTTACGCTATCATTCCTCAATTTCAAGATGCTCCATTAAATTTCATTTTATTGCCTGCTATCTTTATGATGATTACAAAGTTCTACCCAAATTTAAATACAATCTAGATAGTGTCTCGGATATACCTGTGAAGTATGTTAAAAAACCTGTTAACGAATAAAGTTATTATTGTTTTTAATTTCTATAAATTAATGACGTGCAAAAACCATGAAATAATACACGAACATTAACGCCAAAAATATTAAAACTCCAACCACAAAACCACAAATACTATGCTAACCACACTTCACCGCATAAACACAAATGCGACCTTTTTGTGCATTTTCCTATCTCTCCTTTCATCTTGCCAAATAATATAAACACCAAGATTTCTTGCTCGATAATGTTTCGGATTCATTTTCCTCTCCTGAAGGGTTTAAATTGTTCCGCTTCCGGCTTCCAGGAAAGATTACATCGTGTTAATCTGAAACCGGACCCCGTGGCAAACTACCCGTATCAGGTTTTAGGGAAATATAAAGCGAGCTTCTCGCCTTCTGGTTGGTTATGACATCTGATAAGATTCCTTTGAAAATAATAATGAAGCAGTGTTTTATAAAATTAGACGGCTTGCATACAATTGTTGGTATTTTCATGGATAGCAATTTCTCTGTGGTGGGAGATTTTTTTAATTATTTTAAATATAATACTGTCTTTTCTTATAAGTACAAAACTTTTTATAAACATTCGAGCGTCGCGTGGACCAGGTCCCGATTCCGCTTCTTTTCACGGGTACTACACTGTCATACATTGTCCTTATCCTTAAGGTTAAAGACATTTTGCTTAGTTGCGGTTCCAATTCAATGCCAATAACGATATATTTTAAAAACCGTTTGTGGTTTAATATTATAGTATTTTTCAAAATTATATATGCCCCAAACGTTCCTAACACGTGTAGTTTATTATTAGTTTTAATTAATGAATGAATTAAAAATTACTTTGTACTTACCACTTTATTAAAACATACATATCACAACATGTTTCGAAAGCGATGCTTTCCTCATTAGAATAAAGAATAATAATTAATAATAATAATAATATTTACTTACCTACTTTAATCATTTTTTGTTTATGTTTATAATTTATCTATTCTTACATTATTGTGTTCTATTTTTATAACCGACATTATTATTTTTTAGTATTCTGTATATTCACGATGAGAAAAGTATCGCTTTCTAAATATGTTCATATGTATATATTAGTAAAATGGTGAAGTCATTTTTAATTCATTTATTAATAATGACGTCACAAAGTGAATACCAATCTTGTGAAGAAATTATATAATAAATTACTTTACACTTGTAGTTTATCATATTTTTTTTTAATTTAAATCTCCTTTATCTGAAATTTCTGGCTTTTGGCATAGGTACTTTACAAACATTGTAATGTCGTTAATTCAATTATTTTAATAGCATTATTTTGCGATAAATAATTCAAAATGTTTAGAGTCAATATTCTACGTACAATAAACTAAGCAAATATCGACATATTTTAACATTGTCATTCGCTGAATAATAGCTGTAATCCGAGAGAGCAGGAACCGCAGTTAACCAAAAAGTATTCAAAAAAGACTTAACGCTCTATATTTTTATTGTTGTTCAATGTAAAAACCCTCATTCAGAAAGAAAATAAGAATATTTGTTTTTTGTCAAATAAATATATGTTTGTAAAATTGTCAAAATTGTCAAAAAGTCTATGTTAGCTGAGAGTGGTGATTTTGCTTTATCCATGTTATCCCTTATGTTGTAATCAATGTTGAAACTATGTACGAGTATGCTCGATATTATCATTATTGTTTTCTTATTATTACTTACTTATAATTTTTTTTTTTTACCTACATATTTTTATTTACATACTACTATTTACGTGTTTTTATTTACATAGTATTATTTACCTATTTTTATTTTTATAATTATGTACTTATTACTATTTACATAATTTTATTTACTTATTATTATTTAATTCTTTTTATTACTATGTACTTATTACTATTTACATAATTTTATTTATCTATTATTATTTCATTCTTTTTATTACTATGTACTTATTACTATTTACTTACTAATATTTAATGTGTATTATTATATGCTTATTACTATTTACTATTATTATGTAATTATTACTATCTGATCATTATTATTTATTTACTATTATCTACTTATTAACATTTACTAATTTTTATTCACGTATTATTGTTTGCTTATTGAAATTTACTGATTATTATTAAATTGTGTTGCCGCTCATCTCAACACAGGATTGTCCTAGTGAGATGGGTGGCTAATGTTTTTGTTTTCATAATTAAATTTAAGAATAAATAAATAAATATTCATTGGCTAACCAAATTGTACACACGGATATTATGATAATGTTATTGTTAAATGCTATTATTAATGCTTTTACTGCTCGAGTTAAAGTTTCTAAAAAGGTACACAATTTTATTACTTGTAATTTACTATGAATCTCTTTTCTATATACAAAAATGAATGTTTGCCTGTCTGTCCTCGATTTTCTTTAAAATTAGTATGGAAAACATTAAACCCGCCATGTCGCATTGAGGTTATCCCATAGATATACCACTCCGGTTAGCCACAGATTCAAAAGATTTCAAAAGAAGTTTTGTTTGGGTAGAAAATTATATAAAATGGAAAACTCAAGTAGATACCTACTTAAGAACTTTATTATTTAGATGTTTGAAATGAAATGCAATTTTCAAATGAATGTTTTTTGTTTTAGAGACAGTAATAGTCATCACAGGGCATTACTTTAACAAGCAATAATCCACAACAATATAATATTATTCCAAAAAAATAAAATAATCCCGAGCAAAGCCGGGTACACATCAGTCAGTAGAATACAAAATTATGTACGGCAAAGCTCATCCTTGTTTTGACATTTGACATTCTAATCTCAAAACCGACCGGAACGTTATTGTTGGTAACAAAAATTAAAGAATATTGATGGAAGTTCATTACCAATCAGTATTTTTTATTCCATTATACTTTAATAAATACACATCGTGTACATTACTGCTTTACGATATGCTTACATCAACAACGCTTTGTGGAACGTTTTCAGTACGATCAATTCACAATATGTATTGTATTGACTGGTTTGGGTACAATTGTGTTTGTAAAGATACATGCATAACTTTCAAAGCACTCACAGCATGTTTGCGAACTTACCAGACAGACTTTTTTTACTTCTCCGATATAGCGAATTCAAATAACATTTTTGTAACAAATTCCCAATTCCCAGGTTTATTTGTATTATTTTATTTTATTTTTGTTTATTTGGGAGACCAATAGTTTCCATAAAAATTAAGTATAATGAATAAGTGAAATAAATTTCACCATTTACAGGTTTCCACTTGGGTATTATTTATAAGTGAATCTAGTTATTTTCGAAGAAATCAAAATGAAATTAAAAGACACTTATACAAAATAAAGGAGAAACATGTGTGCGCCCCTCACACCAAACATCCCTCAACGGCCTCCATGGTCCAGAGGTAAAGCTCTCGACTACGAATCCGAAGGTCGGGGATTCAAATCCCGGCGTGGGCAAGTACATTTTATATAATTCAATTGTGCTGTTTCACAATTAATTAATTAAAAATAATATACAGTATATTTGCGCACGTTCCGGAGTGGAAGATACTCTCAGTATCGCCCTGGTGAAAGACCACCATTCAGAATTGAATCGTTGCTGTTATGGCTTTTAGCCGTGTTTGGTGACCAGATCTGAATAGCCAGGTATTTCCCCACCTTCCTCTTTCCCTTCTCCTTCCCCTCCCCAATACCTTCAGCCTCACAACATTCCCCAATAGGGAATGCCATAGTCTCACTGGCTCCAGACGGTTTGGAGCAGTTGGGACTCTTGTGCGGTATTCATATGAAAAAAAATAGCCTGGTGGTAGTATGAGGTGAGTAGGTATCTGAAGTTATAAAGGCTAGATAGATCGCCTTATTATATTTTTATTGCATTCAAACAGGGGCTCTTTGTTGGAAATATTTAAAATACGACTATGACTAAGTTTTCAAAGGAAATTTTATGGTTATGTCATCATATAGTCTGACATTTAAAAGTAGACAATAACTGAAAGCGCTGCGATCTTTTAAAAGGTTTTAAATTGCAACATAAAGATGGCTCAGAGCAAATCAAAACATATTTTTTAAACACAATGGATCAACTTTACATGTTTACCTTTAGCTAAACGGTGATAAAAAAATAATTGTACTTTCTGAAAGGAGATGATTCGACATCATATTCTAAAATATTTATTTATAATATATTTTTTTAATTCTTATTTATCGCTTTTTAAGGAAGATAATTAGGAAAAAAAATTCTTTTGATATTGTATATATCGAAATAGCCATGTATTATATGTTATGTAAATATGAAGTAAATCAAATCCAAAGATCAAATTTAAAATGATAAAGATTAAAAAATTATTAGAATGTTTTATGTTGTTTTTTAAAAACGTTCTTTCAAACGCAAGTATGTGAAAACATTTGAATGTGACAACATGAGTAGCTTGGTGTTGCCATAGTAATAACATTTTTTAATTCCAAAATAATTTTTTTTTTAAAACATCTAAATTTAAATGCCAAGTTTATACAGATAGTTTTAGGAAGGTGTTATTTATTTGAAACATTATTTAGGAATGGAATTGGATTTTAGCAACATGGAAGGAATTCGATTATTAAAAATTAAAAAAATATTTTTTTTTATTAATTTCAGTTAATTAAGTACGCCACTGAAGCGATAAACCAATATAAGTGTGTTGTGGGCGTGTCCCTGTGCCAGAAGTTGTAACGGTACAAGTACCTACCCCGGCTTTCTCTATGATATTCAACACCTCATATGATACGACACCATCCCTACGGATTAGAGCAAAAGCTTCTTTATCTTCTCGACGATACCGCTAGTCTCTGTTTGACGGCGTCACAGGAAGGAGCCTTCTACGAACGGATAGTAACGTTTTCAATGACGGCCATTGGAATCCAGACAAGGGCCTTACGACATAGCATGTAGATTTTCCAGGTTTACACGCTATTTTGAGATTCGTTTAATTTTTATTGAATAGTAACTTGGCGCCATATTTGAGATCTTTATTGAAACAATTTATTCAACTTTGTAGATTTGCAATTGCTAAATATACTTTCAAATCATCTTGAAGATTTACTTTTATGCTGAGTTATTTAGATTCGTTATTTATTAAAATACACTACTCCACTGATTTCTTTTATTGGTCGGTACTCAAATAAACTTTAACACAAGTAAGCCAACGTTTACCTTATATCTAGTGAAATTAATTAAACTTTTTCAACCATCGAAATTCTTTTTTTGAGATGATAATATAATTTCTATGGTCTGTATGACGAGAAAAACGAAAGCCTTCTAAATTGGCAAGCACCATTTTTTTTAAATAATTATCTTTTATAGGGAATATGTGTTCAGTGTTGCTCGCAGAATATTACAAAAGATTGTTATTTTGCAGAAATATATTAGAAATAGGGCCAAAGAAGAGTGGAGAAGGTTCAAGCGAAGGAAAGTAAAACAACTTAATATTGTCTATGCTATTTTTTTTTATTTCAAAAGTAAATTACGACTTGCATTTCGACAGGACTGCACTGGAGTTGTGGCAAAGCCATTTGGACGATCTAATCCAGTGATGCACAATCTTTTTAGCCGGGGGGCCAATTTGTCCATTTTCATTATGGTACCTACAGCTAGACATGGTTAGATTTCTATATGTGAATACCATACAAACGCCACAACCGTCTGGTGCCAGTAGGTATAAGTATATACAAGTGACGTGTATTGCTCTATGACCAATGGTTGTGTATATATTTTTTCAAGCGGATATAAATTGAAAGTTAAATAATTAAAAAAATACCATTTTATCATCATCTACCCTGATTGTTATGGCCAACTGTATAAATTAGCGAACAAGTTCTTTACTAAATTCGTGGAAGAGGTTTTGTACTATGAATTTACCGCCTTTTAAAATTTTTCGATAATTTCTTCGTATTGTTCATTTTTCTTAGGGTGGGCACAGCTCTTCAGCCTTTATGAACTGAAGTCCACTGGTATGCACCTATAATAACCCAAAAATGTCACTACCTAATCCTAATATCACAGTTCGTAACAATTTAATTGTAAATCTAATTGTAGATTCGATAATAAAATTTGGTCGTGTACCCTATAAAAAGAATTTATCTTAATAATCAATTGCAGAGCGCACAAAGAAATCGCCGCAGAAAAATTCAGTCCTGGGGGGAATTATTTCCCTCAGGGACACCTATATGGAATTACTATTATTTTTTTTAAGACAAGTGGGCCACCCAAAAAGGCGCACGGACCGCATGAAATGAGCACGCAGACCGCATGCGACGCGCTGGCCGCGGGTTGTGAATCACTGATGTGATGCTTACAAGATATAATATTAAAGTTTTAATTGAGCTGCTCTGCGGTAAAAGTTTTACTCCTATAATTCTGGTTTGTAAAGCCAACAGATTACCTGTTCAAAGGAATAAATTACATAATCAGTGACGCGATCTAGATTTACCGAATGTATTTCGAATTGCAATGAAAAGTTTTTAATGAAATAGTTTAAGGCGCAAAAGATGCTTTCTTACGTATTGTGCTAAATATTTAAAATTTTATTTTATTTCTGGCTGATGTGTACCCGGCCTTGCTTTGGTTTTTTTTTTTGAATAAAGTTATTATTGCCATTATTGAATTGACAGCGAAAGAAATGCCTTTTGATCACTATTACTATCTCTAAACAAAGAAACATTAATTTGAAAATTTTATTTCGTTCCAAACATTTATTTTTTCAAAATATATCTAAATAATAAAGTTGTTAAATATTTACCTAGCTTTTGTATATGTAATCTGTGGCTAACCAGAGTGGTATATCTACTTAAGAACTTTATGATTTAGATATATTTTGAAAAAATAAATGTTTGGAACGAAATAAATTTTTCAAATTAATGTTTCTTCATTTGGAGATAGTTACTTTTGCTGTCAAATCAATTATGGCACCCTAATTACAAGCAAGAATTCACAATTTCATAACTTTATTCAATAATAAAAATCCCGAGCAATTCCGGGTACACATCAGCTAGTATCAACATAAAATTGGCGTACTGGTTTTAACTCTACAAGATTTATCTCCGTTATTTCGTCTAAAATTGGGTGAATTTTATGCTATATCACTCTGACGAATGCTCCTATCGCGCTAGTTCTCCATTACAACTTAGTTGCCGAGGCTTGCAGAGAGTGACCACGCTATGGGAGTAGGTTCCGTCATGTTATATACAATTCATGTTTGTTAGCACATTTTGCGAAGAGCACAAGGTACATAAATATAGGTAGATATTTTAACTATAAACTCGAATTACTTATTGAAACTATAAATTACAATTACTTAATGAAAGAACTAAAATAATTAAAACTATCATATAGAACGCTTGTTTCTGACCTAACTTTTATTTTTAAAATTGTTAAAGCCCTGATAAAGTAAGCTTAATTAGATTTAATATTCCAACTAGAACTACTCGATCTAAAATTTGATTTAATTGTAACAATAATTTCAGAACTGAGTCAATCAAAAATTCGTTTGTGCTTCTGACATAGTAGATATCAACTGCACGGAATGCAAATACAAACCGACGATTATTGCATACATCCTCAACAATTGTTAATACATGTGTCTAGAGTATGAGAGAGTTTTGTATATTCGCCTCTGTTGCTAATTATTTTTAATGATACTTACGCGATGTTATTGCTGAATTTGTTTGTAAGATAAATTAAATATTTAGTAATTGATAAACTAAAGTTCTTAAAAACTTAAGACAATATTTTTGTGCATAGCGCAAAGGGTAACAATTATTATTTTTATAAACAATAATTATTAATCTAAAACACTCATCCAAATTGAAAAAACCTTCCGAGCAAAGATAAATGTCGCCGGCAGGACTCGAACCCGCACCCTTCTAATGTCCGGTTAGATGCTCTACCGTTGAGCTACGTCGGCTTATCGTTATTTATTAGCCGTTATTATTATATTATTATTATTCTTATTTAGCCGTTACAAGCCTCTCTCATACTAATAAAAGTTGGTTGTTTACAGGTGAAAATATAATAAAAAACAGTAATTATTAAATGGAACACTAGTATATATTGATTAACTTGGCGGGTTTGCGATAAGCCGACGTAGCTCAACGGTAGAGCATCTAACCGGACATTAGAAGGGTGCGGGTTCGAGTCCTGCTGGCGACATTTATCTTTGCTCGGAAGGTTTTTTCAATTTGGATGAGTGTCTTAGATTAATAATTATTGTTTATAAAAATAATAATTGTTACCCTTTTGCGCTATGCACAAAAATCTTGTCTTAAGTTTTTAAGAACTTTAGTTTATCAATTAATAAATATTTGACAAGTCAAAAGCAATTTTCACCAATAAAATGTAGACATAATTTGTCTCGACGCCATCTATTTGAGGGATTTAGCCGTTACAAGCCTCTCTCATACTAATAAAGTTGGTTGTTTACAGGTGAAAATATAATGAAAACAGTAATTATTAAAATGGAACACTAGTATATATTGATTAACTTGGCGGGTTTGCGATAAGCCGACGTAGCTCAACGGTAGAGCATCTAACCGGACATTAGAAGGGTGCGGGTTCGAGTCCTGCCGGCGACATTTATCTTTGCTCGGAAGGTTTTTTCAATTTGGATGAGTGTTGTAGATTAATAATTATTGTTTATAAAAATAATAATTGTTACCCTTTGCGCTATGCACAACAATCTTGTCTTAAGTTTTTAAGAACTTTAGTTTATCAATTAATAAATATTTGACAAGTCAAAGTAATTTTCACCAATAAAATGTAGACATAATTTGTCTCGACGCCATCTATTTTGAGGGATTTAGCCGTTACAAGCCTTTCTCATACTAATAAAGTTGGTTGTTTACAGGTGAAAATATAATAAAAACAGTAATTATTGAATGAAACACTAGTATATATTGATTAACTTGGCGGGTTTGCGATAAGCCGACGTAGCTCAACGGTAGAGCATCTGACCGGATATTAGAAGGGTGTGGGTTCGAGTCCTGCCGGCGACATTTATCTTTGCTCGGAAGGTTTTTTCAATTTGGATGAGTGTTTTAGATTAATAATTATTGTTTATAAAAATAATAATTATTGTTTATAAAAATAATAATTATTGTTTATAAAAATAAATATTTAGTTTTTGTATTTCGTGAAGGCTATCTATTCTATCTATGTATCTACTGTGATGTGTTTTACACCTGTGACACTATTGTAATTTGAATTTTACAAGTACAAAAAGTAATAAATAAA
Source organism: Halesus radiatus (assembly GCA_022606495.2). Classification (NCBI taxonomy): domain Eukaryota; kingdom Metazoa; phylum Arthropoda; class Insecta; order Trichoptera; family Limnephilidae; genus Halesus; species Halesus radiatus. Next base: position 24,429 of record JAHDVE020002521.1, on the reverse strand, counting down.
TAAATATATGTGACAATTATACAAAAGATAATTTTAATAAGATAATTAAACTTTTTAAGTAAGTTGGAGAGAACGAGAAAAAACTTTTTCTTGTTAAACTTTCTGATTTTTTTTGTCACCGCTAATTTTTATTACGACAAGTTATAGCCCCAAGGATAATATATATTTTTTTAAATGAATACTATGAACGACAAACATATTTTTTGATATTTTAGTTTATCCTTTATATAAAGTACTTTATTATAAAATAACACATACACATCTGAAACGTTTGTAAACAAAAAATGCCTTTTGTGATGGTCGATGGTAGTGGTAGTCAAATTGACAAATTATTAGTCTTTACGTATAAGAAAAAAATATTTGATTAACGCACGTTGTCTGTATCCAAGCAAATATTACGAAACATAAATTAGTTGTATATAGATATCGAAGAATGAAATTTCGATCATCTCCATCATCACATCAACGCATCCCCTAACTCCGATTTAAGAATCTATTATTATTTATCACTTCACCAAGCCTCCGGAGGATATGTGGCTCCGTACAAAGGAGAGTAAGAGGAAACCAAGTGGTCCTCTCCCCTCAGGACAGCCTTCTCCGTTTGATTGATGAGGAAGCCTGCTCTCAGTGTGTCGGGGACACGATTCTACTGTAAATGGAACCGTATCCTAATACATCCGTATTGTTTTTTTAGAATTTAACGAAGAATAATGGCCACTATCTTGGTTTGTATTCATATTTCGTTGCCATTCTCCAAAGACAATTCCTCTACAAAAAAAAAACAATTCTTCACCATTCTCCAAATTGAGGAAAAAAAAAACACAAAACAAAAAACAAAAAACGAAAGCAAAAAACAAAAAAAGAAAAACAAAAAACAAAACAAAAAACAAAAAACAAAAAACAAAAAACAAAAAACAAAAAACAAAAAACAAAAACAAAAAACAAAAAACAAAAAACAAAAAACAAAAAACAAAAAACAAAAAACAAAAAACAAAAAACAAAAAACAAAAAACAAAAAACAAAAAACAAAAAACAAAAAACAAAAAACAAAAAACAATAAACAAAAAACAAAAAACAAAAAACAAAAAACAAAAAACAAAAAACAAAAAACAAAAAACAAAAAAAAAAACAAAAAACAAAAAACAAAAAACAAAAAACAAAAAACAAAAAACAAAAAACAAAAAACAAAAAACAAAAAAACAAAAAACAAAAAACAAAAAAACAAAAAACAAAAACAAAAGTCCCAACTTGCAGGTGACAGTGGAACTACTATAGCATACACGGTTTTTGGGAACGTTGTGAGGCTGAAGATAGCGGAGGAAGGGAAGGAAAATATGAAGAGGAGGTTGTGAATGTTTGGATATTCATACCCGATATAAGTAAGTAATTTTAAGGAACGACTCTACGTAATTCTAAATGTTTGTCTCTGACCTCTATGTAAGGGTTATTGTGGGTATATAGACAAATTTTCTACTGTGGTTGAATAGAAAAGTTGAAAGATATTCGTCGAAGGGATGAGAGGTGGGATTGGAGTAGATAATAAACTGGTGATTATTTTTTTGTGCTTTATTTGGATTTGAAAATGCTGTATCTTGTTTAAGAGTCCATAAATTCACCACTGCGCTTATGAGGGAGGTCGTTCGTTAGAACCGAACTACACGAACAGTCTCGCCTACCTTAAGGATACATAATCATGAAATATTATTATTTTTTAAATTCTCAGAACATCTCTCACTCAATAATTATTTATTCAATAATTACATGCCGCTTGCCAACAACCATCCTAAATCCTCACATATAGAAAGAAAGAATGTAAAAATAAATTTACTAGAATAACTAAAAACAAACAAAGAAACTAATATAACGTTAATAAATAAAACAACAAAAATTATATATTCTTAGTATTTTCACTAAACTTATACAATATAAATACTTATAATAATTATTTGATTTACCAAACGCATTTAATTTTTTTAAGTTAAATAGCATTCACGTCATTATACAACAATTAAGAAAATTTCCCCATCCCTAAAAGTGAGAAACAGATTTCAGCTGTAAGTATTTCACAGAATAAAGAATTATAATTATCACAATTATTATCCGAGTAAATTCGGTTTTTACCGAAAATAAATCATATAAGTATCCTCAATGTGGCCAAACCATAGTTTTGAAATGGCTTTAAAAGCTAAAACAGCTATCATAATAATAAAAAAATTACTGATGTGCTGATTAATAGTACAAGGAATTTAGTATGGAGAGAAACGAGGTAAAGTGGATATCTATTAAAATAAAATAAGCATGAATACTATGTACCCGTGAACCTTTTTACGCACTTATACCTAGGTACCCTACCATCTACGTGGATGGCGAGAGTCGCAACAAATGTGGAGTTGGTGAACCACAAACGCGGTTGACCCTTGACCAAACTTTGACGAATCATATTATAGTCCATGTCTTCGCCGACCGTAATACAAAAACTGACGAGGTTGACCGGAACCCAGTGTTGCTCATCTCATGTCAGAAAACCAAATTGCCCAAATAAAATACGGTTTTCTTCGGTTAGTTAACCGCCCTAACCTTACGAACGTACGTGATACGGCCGCTATATTATCGCCCGAACGCGACAAGCCATATCCCGCACGTTCAGGTAGAAAAAAGCTATGCCCAAAACCCACAAAACAATCGTATACGTCAAGTTTGTTCCTGCGTCATCTCGTTTAGTATTTCGAGGTCAGCCGAAGTTAACGGATGTGTTCGGTATTTTCGTCTCTCCCATAAAATTTACTAGTCACACGTATTATTATTGCGAAATCTAATGAAAAAAACGGTGTTTTTTAACTACTTTTTGAATAATAACCCAAAGGACGGGCGGTTAAATAAAATAATAATAATAATAATAATAATAAAACATTATCCTAAAAAGATTTTTCTTACAATAATGGTGTGCCCAAAAGGTATTTCAATTGGATACGGTATGTACCTGTTAGATTTTTTTCGCGAAAAGACGTTTTTACGGAAAGTATAGGATCATGTACCAGTTGCTAATTGTAAGATATTTCTACGGCCTGGCACGACCTATAATATTTTGTATCGTTTTAATATATTCCTTCACCAGGTGCAGTGGCGTTCGTTGCTCTGTAACAAAATGTAGGCTATGTGTAGTTTTTCAAGATCAGTTAAGAACTGTCTATTGAATATTTGAAAATGGCCACTATAGTATTATTATTTTCCGCTTATTGTTGTGGCCAACTGAATGAACCAGCCTACAAGTTCCTCACCTATTTGCATATAATACGATTTTTTGGTAAGACTTAAAATAAAACCCAACCTAACCTAGTTAAAAAAGTTATTTTTTTAAACAGTTCAAAAAATATCACTCTTCAAAAGTATTCTGAATTGCCGATTTACCAATTTTTTTAAATATTATATTCTATTGTCGTTCGTTTTGCTTCGGGTAGGCACAGGTTTTCAGTATTTATGGACTGCACGCCACTAACTAGGTAACACAGTCAGCTATGCGTATACACCTCATTCTCTATATTGGAACCATCACCCACAACATCACTACCGACGGGTGATACAAAAAGTAATGTTGCCAGCAGACATGATCATGAGCATGAGACTCAAATAAACACATTTGTTAGATAAACTACCCCATAAAGAATAATGACCCGAATCACATCGGTTTTCGACAAAATTCAATAACACTTAGCTTTTATCTTTACTCCACTCGTTTCCTGAACGACCCAATTATTTTAAAAACAAATTAAAACCGGTTGTTTACAAAACCCCTTACTGATCTTTTTATTAAGTTGTTTGACGAAATTATTAAAAATGTTTTGAAGAAATTGGGAAAACAACATTTTCGTCGGGTGTCAAATTAGGTTAGAAAGATGTGAACAACTTTATTAAAAATAAAAGTTGTTTTACAGTTCTTGTTTGAAGAGCTGTAAGAAAAGATATTTTTAGCTTTTAATTTAAAAATTATGTTCACGCACAGGGAAACTAATGGCAATCACTGGATCCACTTTTAATTTGAAGTTTTTTTTGAAAGGATATTTTATTAACGATACATTTTTATTTTAGCTATATTTTCCAATCAGGCTTCAGAGAATTGAGATAATTTAATAAATTATCTTGGTTGCCAAATAAGTCGTGAAATATGTTAGTCAGTTTTTTTATTCATATAAACACCTAAAGAAGGCTTTTTAATAAAGTAAATATTAGATATACGTATATAATGTAAATATTGGCGAGAATTGAAAAACAGTCTTGTTTCGTCTACGTGTTATTAAAAACATACGTAAGTTACGTAGAAAAAAATATAACCAATCATTTAGACTGATCAGTAGTTGAGTTGGCATTGCATCTGGGTCCCACCCAGGCGTCGTGAGTTTAGTTTCACAACTGGCTAAGTCCTCTATCCCGACACAAACAACAACTTCCGCTTACTGTGATGCTTAGCAGAAGATTTTAAAATATTGTCAGGTTTTTCGTAGCCTGGGAATGTTTGTTTTTCTTCATAAAAAAAAAATATACATATATAAGTTAAAACATCTATGTATTTAAAGAAAGAGTCGGGTAGAGCTGGACTTATCATAATTTTGCGGTGAGTGCAGAAAGCACTATGCAAGAAATATAAACACTATCCCCACCCCTCCATAACAGCCTATTTGATAATTAGTTATGTACCCACCCCTGCAAATCTCTGAAAGTGAGATCAAATATTGATCAAATATTTATTCATTAGAAAAGCGTTGGAAAGACTTTGAACTCATTCGCATTTTCAAAATAATTCATTTTATTATTGATTCACCTCCTTTTTTGCAACTCATTCCTTGCCGTAGACTCAATACATAAACAATGAATTAGTTTTCCTCAATCAACACTCTACTCGTTATGGGTACCATTCTCCACTGTCCAGAATGTCGAGACTTGTTAACTCAAGTCAGGGACTGGACATTTTTGGTACCAGTCAAAACTATTTTTATCAGGCTATACGAAATTAAACCGCAAAGATCATTTAGAATATCTCAAAGGGTGTCCACTGAAGACATTTAATTAGAAATAAAATAATGTATGCAATCTAGCTCATTTTTTTTAATTCTGGTGAAAATGATATTGATGTTCATAAATTCTTGATCAAATAATTAATTTCATTTGCCTGTCGGAGGCCCTATGTAAAATAACAGCATCCATTTTCTTTCAAATGTGTATTTATAGATTGAACTTGTATAATTACATACCTAATTAATTTTCACCGCTGAGTTAACATTTCTACCATCAAGGTATTTTAGCATAACCTGTCGATATAAATTCAAGTATTGTGCAAATTACATTAACATTTAGCAGCCTATTAGCATAATTTCCATTGACTACCTTTTTGACTTGATCACGTCCACCCAGCGGAAGCATCACTGATTAAAAACAATTAATTAAAAATCATCTCCCGAAAGAATTATTTTCATTCCACTCCAAAAACCCTAATTAAATCACTTTTACAGCAAATTCCATTTCCTTTTTAGGTCAGAAATTCAGGCTTGCGAACCCGCATAAATACCCTGGTCAGTTCTATACGTGAAAAATACTAAAGCCTGAGTTGCAAGGGGTAAAAAATCCCAGCTATCCGAATTCCACCCAAATATCCTTCCATCAGTGGAGGCTTAGGGGGAGTTGATTACTCGGACACTATAGGGGTAGGTTGGCATTAGGCGTGTTTCTATTTACTACTCAAGGAAGTTATTGATTTCACCCTTTATATGCGAACTCATCCAATTTACTATTCCATTTTGGACTGCTGGTATCGTTCCATTATCAAGTTTTTATTATTAATTGTTTTTGGGTTTAATTCGTAGAACTCCATTTTTATATTTATTTATTTTTTATATTTGATGTAAATTAATTTTAATATTGTTATTATTTAAATATTCGAGTTTTTTATTATTGTGCTGTTTCGGCGAGTGATCCCAATATAACATTAATTAATAAAATTCCCCACTACTCAGTATGTTCACACGATCCAAACAATATGACATATGTAAAAGTCAATAGCATTCACATTATTACAAATCGATTTTGAAAATATTGTCATTAAATGCGGGGAAAACACATTATAAATCTAAGTACCCCACAAAACACAGATTTTTTTCTATCTAACAAATGAAAAGTGGGGTAAATAAAAGCATATCAGTAAGTCGTCGCATTGTGGCCTAACCACAGTTTTAAAATGACTTCGTACGCCGAAACAGCTGTCACAATAATAAAACCTAAAATACTTGAAGAACTTAACAATAATATTATCAAATTTAATTTACATTAAACAAAAAATAAAAATGATAAAATGTTTTGATTAGATCCATCTAATGAAATTTTTGCATTCACGCATCCATTGATCTCATTATCATTTTCCCAGTATCTCGCGATAAATAAAATCTAACTAAATCTAAATCTAAGAAAGACAACATTAATAATCACTATAAATAATATAAAATACTTCACATACTCGTATTAGCAGACTCCGCTTACTGCAGTTCATAGCTTTATTCAGCGAGTTGTACAGATTTTTAATCACACAGTAGGAAAAACAGATAAAAATGATAATTAAAAAAAATTAACACAGACGTTGTAAGTTTTCGCTAAGAATGACCATGTTGATGTTGGTTAGGATTACCCATCCAAATAACCGCTTCATTTATGCATATTACGAGCCAATTGAACCAACATAATGTAATCATTATTTCGTTAGTAAAATTTTACTACCTAATGGAGGTACCAACAGATGGCACTGATTGCTACATTTGTTATCTGTGCCGAAAGGCACAGCTTTTTTCGACGCTAACACGAACGAGTAGTTCCTTGAATGAGCATCGCATATACATGTACATGTTTTGTGTCCAATAAAGAAAACATCTCAATATAACGTGTGCATCAATTATATATAGGTAATTTAATTCCTGCCTTTGACGCCTCATAGTCACGCGGTCGGTGCGGCGCTCGAGGCGCTGCGACTTTTATAGTTTATTTTTAAAAGTGTATGTTGATGAATCTTGCAATAATTTTACCAATTTTTAATTAATTATTTGCCTACTTTGATTGTTTATGTTTGTAATTTGTTTATTTTTACATCGTTTTTTTCTATGTTTATCATTTGTCTATACTTGTTCTTATTTTTAGTTTACTGTGATCCAAATGTGGAAAGTTTCGATTTTGAAACTTGTTAATATTTGTATATTAAACAGTGGTGTAAACAAAATACTTGATATTAATTTTAAATTTTATACGTGTAAAGGGGTAGGCAGTGCTTATTTGCCTATCGCATGGCATGCCCAAATATTATATGTATAATACGCAATATTTTAAATAACGTGACTTGAAACTCACTTAATTATTTGCTCACACTAAAGGGAAGCGTCGTTCAAGAAAGAAAGTGAACCCAAGTCATAAACGAAGGCCAGGCTGTATAATAATTGGGACAGGCTCGCAACAGATTGATATACGAGTATACTCTCATTATGGCCCTGGTGACAGAATCGAAAAGTTGTTTAAAAAGCTTTAGCCCTGTTTGGTGATACTCTTAAACAATTTTTCCCTACTGGCAACCATTTTTAACCACACTGTATTTAACCTCCTTGCCGTTTATCCACTGAATAGATAAACCGATAGAAGTGTATTGTGGGTATATCTGTGTGCCGAAATTAAGCTTATTTTTATTTCAGCTAAAATTGATCAAACTTTTTTGAAACTCAATTTTATTGAATTGTCTGAAGTAGAAATCAAAAATGCCTTATGCTAATTAGCAACATCAGTTTTCTTTTAAATTGGTTGGTGTACGCTTCTAACACTATTCGTTTTCTATGTTATTATCACAGTACCTATGTACCATATTATGGTATTATATTACTAACTATTGTCCAGATTATACATTACTCATTAAGAATATTTGTTACTTTGAAAGTATGAACTTTTCTCAATAATATTATTTGCTTTCATCGTTATCTTTTATTTTCTAAGCCATTAGTGTTGTTCTGTATTGTTTTCTCTCTATTTTACATTTAAAGGATACACGTTAAACGCGAATGGGCGTAATGTATATGATGATAAAATAAAATAAAACGTTTTGTTAATAATGTGCAAAGTGAAATTTCAGCCAAATAATACTAAAGAAGGAATCTTTCTTGTCAAAATCCTTTTACGAATTTTCCGTTGTTCATACAACAATATCTCAAAAATGATTTTTTCTGTACCATTGTAAGGAATGCATTACCAATATAATATAATGTTAAAGCCGACCCCCACATTGTAACCGGGATCAGCAATCACGCCGGCCGGAAATGGAGGATTTAGCGTGAAAGCCTTTTTCCGCCTTCGCGGGGGGTCGCTCAACTTCTGCTTCCGGCAAACATCACCCCTATTCGCACTGCACGATGCGGTCATCAACGTTACATTAACCCTTCCCCTGCAAGAATCGCGGACCAAATTAATACATTTCTTTTGAATTTATTTGCTTTGTGGCGAGTGCATTTTGACAGTCATCTCTAGTCTGGAGCCCCAAAATGTAATTACTTTGCGAGTCACGAGTGACGAGTATAAAATAGATAGCAAGAGGGAGTGACAAAGGGGACTTTAAAAGTTATCCAATGTTTCTTCTTCATCACCTCTAATAGAGAAGATACATTGTATCTTAACAAACGGACTGCAATCTTTGGAGCACAGGCGTCAGATGGGAATGCTGTCCTTGTTCTACCGGTATTTAATGGAAGAAGCTCTGAGGAACTGGCGTCATTGATCCCTTCGGCTCCGGTGCATAGTCAGGAAAGACGCCAAACGCGCACCCAACATTTGTACACGGTTGACATTTGTCACATGAAAACGGGTCGCTTCTACGACTCGTACTTGTATTCAACGGCTCAGCTGTGAAATGATCTGCCGGCCTCTGTGTTTCCTCCATACCACTACATGGATCTCTTCAAAGTTCACTCATTCCTATCCTCTAAAAGACCCCCCACACAGCATCCCCAAAAATGATGTAAGCCTTGAGGGAAATTATTTCCCTTAGATCCTCCTTAGGGTACTGAAAAAAAAATCCCAATTCTAAACTATTGTAAATAATAATTGACTGTAAACAAAAATGGGAAGTTTGTTTGATAGATTCCCCTATATTCACAGACGGATTGCGGTCTTTGGAGCACTTTGTATAGGTGTGAATCCTGTTTTTTCTCTTCCGGTATTTCAATGAACAATGCTCCGAGGAACTAGCGTCATTGATGCCTTCGGTACTGGTCCATAACCGAGAAATACACAAAACACTCGCCCGCGGACGGTTTTTGTGCATGGCTGACATTCACTACATGAAAATGGGTAGATTCTACGACTCGTTCTTATGTTCAACAGCTTGGCTGTGGAATAATTTATCGGCTACTCTATTTTTCTTCCTCCTGCAATAGTGATGCTTAACTCGCGGCTCGCGAGCCCATTTCGTGCGGTCCTCGAACCATTTCATACGGCCCACTTGGCTAAATAAATTATCAAAAAGTCAAATATTTTTTTTCTGAAGGGCCTTCGAAGTTTTGAATGGGCCACTTGAAATAACAAGCTTTCTTACATAATCAACGATAGAATATTGGGGTTTAAGCGGTTATTTTTTGTCACCTTTTTTTGTTGGGATCTATGTTTGATGCATTGTTTTATAAAAATCGTGAAGATTTTTTCAGTAAATTTGTTTCGGAATCTGATTTTATGATCGATAAAAATCAACACCATTGATAAATCCTTGAATCTAGCTAAAATTTAATTTAATTTAAAAATAATTTTTGGTTCGATGTTTTTAATGGATTAAGTTTTATGGTTTTTTTTCAAACTGTAGTGATCTAAAAGATTTTGATATTTATTATTTAATATCAATCGTACAGAGTTCCATTGTCATAAAAACTGACTGCATTAATTGGTTTGTCTTTGGAGATAGAAAAAAAATGTTTATATTAGTACCATCGACTGCAAAATTAACCATCTCGAAATTTATATACCTAACCCCCTGAAGCCTGCAATAAATTGAAGATGGATAATTTGGCCCTTCGTTAAAAAGGTTGCGCATCACTGTCCTACAATATGTGCCTCTTCAAGACCCAGGTTCATTCCATCCTTTTCTCAAAAAACCCACCATACAGCGTCCCAAATATGGTAAGGCCTTGAATTGAATCACCCCTGTTACAAGTTAACAATAAAGTAAAATATATTTTAATTCTATTATGTTTGGTTTTCGTAGGATTTACCACAATTATGGGGAACCACTTGTTCGTACCTGAGCAACGACACTGGCAAAGAATGGGTTAAATTGGGTTCTTTCACATGAAGAAATTAATTTAATCAAAAAAATTTCCATTTATTTTCATTAGGTTGAGGTCGGGGTTGTAAAAGGAGATTTTTTAGAAATAGTGTATTACTTTGGGCGAACCTTTATTTAAATTAATACGTCCGCCGTTTAAATAACATAAAAAATTGAGGTTGTGATTCTTATGAAACTGGTTTGGGTAAGATCGTTTTCTCAGTGGTTTGCGGACCAGCTTTATTTTTTTATCAAAGTTTCTCGTACATAATATGAGAACATTTCTGATAGCAACCATTGTCTGAAATTTTTTTAGATTTAAGACAAGAACTTTTTAAATGGTTCCTGTTATTTGTATCACTAACTGACGTATACCCAGCCTATTTCTAAATAAAGAAACATAATTTGAAAAATCCATTTCTTCCAGCTATTTATTTTTTTAAAACATATCTAAAATTTTGACGGCCTCCATGGTCGAGGGGTAAGGTTCTCGACTACGAATCCGAAGGTCGCGGGTTCAAATCCCGGCGTGCGCAACTAATTTTTATTTAAATGATTTGTGTTGTTTCGCAATTAATTCATTTAAAAATAATATATAGTATATTTGTGCACGTTCCAGAGTGGAAGACACTCTCAGTATCGCCCTGGTGAAAGACCACCATTCAGAATTGAAACGTTGCTTGAAATGGCTTTTAGCCGTGTTTGGTGACCAGATCTGAATAGCCAGGTATTTCCTCTTTTCCCCACCTTCCTCTCCTCCTTCTCCTTCCCCTTCCCCTCCCCAATACCTTCAGCCTCACAACATTCCCCAATTGGAAATGCCAGTCTCACTAGCTCCAGACGGTTGGGAGCAGTTTGGGTTTTTTTTGCTTTATTCATATAAAAAAAAATAATAATAATAAAGTTCTTAAGTAGTTACCTACCTGTGTTTTTCCATTTTGAAAATATTCTACGCAAACAAATTTTCTTCTTGTGAATATGTAATCAGTGGCTAACCGGAGTGGTATATCTTTGAGCTAATCTCAATACAACAAGGCGGGTTCTATGTTTTTCGTACTAATTTTAAGACGTTACATTAAATTTAAAAAAATAAATTAAATTGACTTCTACGAATTAAACACAAAAAAATCATTATATTAGAAATGATTTTATCAATATTCATGTACAAGATTATAATTATACAGGTGATATTTCTCTCAACAAAGATACATAAACTGACACCAGTTCTGTCACAATATAGAATATATGAAATGGAAAATATAACTCCACACAGGAGACACCGAGGACAATAATTTATTTTAGGGCCTATATAATCTTTGAGGAGAGGAAGGAGTGTACATGAGGTCTAAAGAGACCCATTTTGTAGAAAGGAGAAATCACAGATGCCGGCAAATCGTTCCACAGCCGGGCAGTTGAACTAAAGAACGAGTCGTAGAAATTTTTCGTTTTCATTTGACAAATGTCAACGGTGTATAAATGTAGGGCACGCGTTTGTCGTGTTTCCCGACTATGCGCTGGCGTCAAAAGCGTCAATGACGCTAGTTCCTCAGAGTATCTTCGTTGAAATACCGGTAGAACAAGGACAGCATTCCCACCTGACGAAAGATTGCAATCTGTTTGTTCATATATTCTGATAGGCGAATCTATCAAACGGACCGCCCGTTGCTGCACAGAGTCAAGGGCCTTTTAGGTATTTTTTGGTTTGCGATTAGAGGTGGTTAGCAAACTCAGCAGTAGGGCGTGCTTGTGATCTGTACAGGATCAGCAGGTGCGTACTATTAGTTTTGACGGTCTCCGTGGATGAGTGATTACGATCCTTGGCTACGAATCCGGAGGTTGTGGGTACAAATCCCGGCGTGCGCAAGTAAATTTTACTTGATTTAATTGCGTTATTTCATAATTTATTTATTTAAAATAAAATGTAGAATATTAGGGGCCCGTTCCAGAGTGGTCGATACTGTTAGTATCGCCCTGGTGATAGACCATCATTCAGAATCGTAACGTTGTTTAAAATAGTTTTAGCCATATTTAGTGTCCAGATCTCATTAACCAGGTACTTCTCCCACCTTCCTTCTTCCCCATCTCCTTTCCCTCCTCAATTTCTTCAGCCTCACAACACACCCCAATTGGGGATGCCATAGTCTCAGTGGCTCCAGACGGTTGGGAGCAGTTAGGACTCTTTTAATTTTTTTTAACCTGATGGCCCTGCGCAGTACGCCGGCTTCTGAGAGGCTAACTTGACTCTGGCTTCGATAATATTTGTATCAAAAAATGCCATCAACGTTTATGACTAGTCGTCAATATTGGACGTATTAACAGGAGCACACGTTAAAAACCCATCAATAAATAACTGAATAAGTAAGATACTTATCGTTCATAATAATTGGCACTTTCTTCTGAAATATGATTAAGGCCATTGAAAACCAATTCCCGAAACAAAATTAGTGATTTTAATCTCTTAAGAATTGTTATTGGTTTCACAACATTCCTTTGAAGCTAATTTAGACCGCACGTTTCACCCTAATTTGTAAACCCCCCGGGAAGGTGAAAAACCGGTAAGGCGTACCTAAACAAAAATGTAACTGGCAGAAACTAAAAAATTGTTTTCTTTTCAAATTCAGATTAAAACATAACAAACTTTTTGAAATGAGAACCTTTACGTTTAATATCAAAAGATGAAATAGTTATAAAAACCGCATAAATCCTAGGCTTAGATTACCTGGCTAATTATTTTCGTAGTGGTAGAGGTAGGGGTAAGGGTAGGGGAAAGGTTAGTGGTAGGGTAGGGGTAGGATTAGGGGTAGAGTAGGATTAGGGGTAGAGTAGGGATAGGGGTTGGGGTAGGCGTAAGGGATGGGTTAGGGATAGCGGTAGCAGTAGGGGTAGGGTTAGGGGTAGGGTAGGGATAGGGTTGGGGTAGGGGTAAAGTAAGGGATAGGGTAGGGTTAGAGATAGGGGTAGGAGTAGGGGTTAAACTTCACTCTGTCTCAAAACTTTACTCCAAACCATTCAATCCCCGGGTAACGCCGTGTAGGTAGGTACGCTAGGCTAATTTTAATATAAATATTGAAAAGAGAAACATTATATTTAATAGTTCTACAATAATAATAAGTGCAATGCTTTATACGTTAGTATGATATTATTTATTGACTATATAAGACTCTCTCCATTATCGCTTAGCACTGAAAAAAACTCTTTTTCGATGTTTCTTCATCCTTTCAGGAATACAATTTTTTCGAACCAGACCCTGCCATTACAGATTTCGTCTCCTTTTGAGATCACTTCTCCATCTCCGGATTTTTCCTGGTCTTAATTTAAGCAAGGTTTTATTAAAAGTGTTTATATTTCAACAGACATGAAATATGCAGTCGATTATTTAATGTAAATTATACGGTAATAATTAATTGTCAGCAGTGAGAGGAAATATAAAAAACAGAAGAATGTTAAAAATAAGAAATGAGTAATAATAAACCTCGCGCAATGAAAATTATGAATTTTTGTGTTAGTATTAGCGCAAATTTTAATTATACTTAATATTAAGATTTAAAATGTATAAAAAATAATATTGTCATGAGTAGTCTTGTTATATCTAGAATAATAATAGTACAATAATAATTAATTCTTTGATTTGTCTACGTCGTGCAATCTAGTACAAAAGATTGTCTAAATGCCTTATTTCTCAAAAACTTTACACAGACGGCCCTGGGGAAAATAATCTTCCTCAGAGCCGATGTCATGTTGCTGTGTAAAAGGTTTTTTAAGGAAAGGAAGGCGAGAAAGTTCTGGGAAGTAAAAGGGTACGAGGGGTGTTTAGGAATACGGCGGTCAGTGTGTCCAGGAGAGACGGAAGAATTTATCCATCTTTTCCGCTGCAGTGTAAAGTGATGGATCGAGAGAGTCTGGCTGGAGAGGTCAAAGAGTCTCACTCCCGATCTGGCCCACCGCGCAGTTGGTGGGCGGACGCATCCGCCGCCAAGACCTGGACAAACAATATCCCATGATCCCGGGCACCCCTGCTAAATCACCAAACGTAGCGAACCACTTCGAGTAACCTATGGCAGAGGTATTTATTATTCAACGAATGCGTCCCGGGTCAGTGGTACCAAGACCCGCCTCCCAAATTATTAAGTATTCCGTAATCATTTTATTTTTAAACGGGTATTTTTATTTGGATAATGTATGAAGTTTGAGGAAACTAAACCAAACCTAACCAACCGCAACCAAACGTGTTTAAAATTTTGTTCAGATAAATTAAGCCAAAAATATCTCTCTCCTTTCTGATCTCAGCTATTTCGTCAAGCAAATGTTTTTTAATAGTTTATTTTATATTTTTACTACATTTCAATACATATTTTCATTACGATGCTTTGTGAAGAACCGCTTCACATGCTAGATCACATTTTAATAAGATTTCGAGCAAAGCTTTGAAGTTCGTGGTGGGGGTATTAGTGCTTAAACGGTTTCATTCGTATTATATTCGTGACTTCACATCCTTAATACTGAACTTAGTGACATCTGCACGGAAATGACACCATTGTACTTCCGTTACAAAGCGAAATGAAACCTTCAACGTATTAAAGATGGCCGACTCTCATTGTCACGTAGCGTTACACTTCCAAGAAAACAATACGTAATTAAAGTTAAACCATTTTCATGCGACAACAGGTTCCATAGGAAAGTTATATTGTATATAGTTATATAAACATGGTATTTTTAACGCTTTAGTAAGCAAGTAGCGTGTTTCAGTTATCTATTTACATAAAAATCAATGTAGGTTTGTTTGTTTATTTATCCTCAATGTTCTCAAAAATCACTGGACCGGTTTCGCTGAAAATAGCATAGTTTGTTCTTATTAGTGCCGGGAAGGTTTAGAAAGTAGTTTTAACGAAATCCAATATGTGAAAGTGTTGCTATAACGTTTTAAATTAGTATGAAAAACATTGTAACCGCCATGTTTTATTTAGGTAAGCTCATAAATATAACACTCTGGTTAGCTACAGTTTACATATTCACAAGAAGAAGGTTCTTTTGGGTAGAATATTTAAAAAATGGAAAACACGAGTAGGTACCTACGCACTATATGATTTAGATATATTTTGAAAAAATAAACGTTCGGAATGAAATACAATATTCAAATGAATGTTTCTTTATTTGAAGATAGTTACTTTCACTATCAAATTAATTATGGCACCCTAATGACAAACAAGAATTTACAACTTCATAGCTTTATTCCAAATCCCGAGCAAGGCCGGATACACATTAGATAGTATATTAATAAATCCTTGAAGATAAGTAGTACAGAGCTGGCCATCTAAAATAGGCTCTCAACTATCTGCCTTCAACATATCCTGAGATATATTAAAGCAAATACTCTAAATAACAATACTCGTACATACTGTACTGCCCTACACATGTGTGAGCTGTGGACGCAATACTCAGCAGCGCAATGGGACAAGCTGAGGGTGTGCTACAGGCAACTTCTACAACTTCAAGTTTATGTAGTGCCTCCACAGTGTTCACTCAAGGAAAGGTCCACTCATTCCCCTCCTTACTTCGCCATCGACTAAACAGCTCCTGGAACAGGACATGGAAGTCAACCAACGCCATCGTCGTGGCTGCATCCGAGTGGCTCAGCTCTCCACTCAATGAGCGATGAATACAGATGATGCGGCTACCACCCTGAAAGACGATCCCTTAATTTAAATTAATTTAATTTATTTTATGTTATTAACCATTATGTTCTTAATTTTATACAATTTATTTTCATTTTTATTTCATTTCCTTTTTACATATGTTTATATTCCTCTTTTTATGAACCATATGTCATGTAATACGGCAGATTTAAAAAATAAAATTAAATTAAAAAATACCTCAAGCTTCTGACATTTGTTGACAACATTCTACACTATCGTCTTCTAGCGGCCCGAGTTATACGGATTTGTTTTTTTCATGCATTTTAATAGATTTTCTGTGAACTATATTCTTAATAAATTATTGAAATGAAAATTCAGGAAATAGTATTAGATAACCTATATATGATGTTACACCTTTATTCGTCATAACTGAAAGAATAAAGTAAAGAGGTCATTAGGTTTTTATTAACAGTTAACTTGCCGTTCGTTTAGAAAGAGAATAAAATACTTAAATAATAATTTTTTAGAAATTTTCTTTAATTTCTTATTTTAAGACTTCTTCTGGCTTAACACACCACAATTTTAATAAAAAAAAATTAATATACGCTTTAATGAGGACATTTTAAATAGGTATATATATTTAAAGTATACAAAATAAAACGAAAAATTATGAGAATTTTAATATAATAATTTTCTTTTTAAGTCTTTTATTCCCTTTCTAATCCGTCAGACCGACCGCGACTGATGATCTGTGTGGCTTATAACTGTTAGTACAAACGTAATAGCCTCTTTAATTATTTTTTCATTAATGATCAAAAAGGAGTAAAATCATATGTAAGTTACCTAATATTTATTAATACAATTTTCGATTTCTCTTTCACAGAAAATCTATTAAAATGTATGAAAACCCCCAATTTAGCCAACTTAGGCCGCTAGGGGCACTAGTGTAGCATGTTTCCATCTTAATATATGGGAAATATCAGGTGCTCATCATTGCCATTTTCAGAGTATTTTATTAATACATCGATCGCAAAATGAGAATTCAAACCCGGAGAAGCTCATTGTTATCGGCATAGTGGAAGGCGGGAGAAGAAGAGAAATATCACAGATGCGTTGGACTTATCAAATATCATACGAATTCTGAAATTCGGTTTATCCATGTAGCACAGAGCCGTGACGAGTGGAGGACCCCTGTTCATCGTGACAATTGAAGTAAGGGTCACGATCCTCAGCAATAAAGCACCGATTCAAGAAGATGTGGTCAATAACTATTGTTGGAATTCAGATAAAAAAGAGGGTATTGACGAACTCCCTCTCTATTAGGAACAGCGGTTATTTTTCAAAATTGCGTTTGTGCAGTGAACTCCAATTAAAAATGTTTTTTTTTTTAAACTTGTATTATAATTTTATCACACTTTAAACAGCGCGTCATTCGAATTTTGTGCTACATATCTATCCGTTCGCCAATTCTGCACGAGAGCTAGTCCGCAATGAATTCCATTCGTGCGTTATGAATAACGCGCGTATGAGACTTTCTGGCCTTAGAAATAGTTCGTACAAAACATACTACAGCGTTGCATCAGCCCGGCTGCTCAGCGACTATGCGTTTCGATAATCCCAGATTTGTACGGAATAACTGATATTGCTTTTTGATAATAATAGGTGTTACTTTTTTGCCGTATTTCTAGAATTTGCTATTATATGCAATCGATGATGTATGTCGTGATTTTCGTATTATTATTATTTTTTTTAATTTTTAACATTCTATTCTTAGCCAGTGACGTTTCGATGAATCGCCAAATTGTCTCTCGTTGCTAGGTTGTGATAAAATTTGATCGACTTCAAAGTCGAAATTGCTAATTTTCTAATTTTTCAAATTATGTGCCTTCATCCGTGCGAGAATCCTCAATATTAATCTGCCAAAAAACAATGACTTTGACTTAGCCACTTTTCGTTGAATGCTCGCGATATATGGAAAAGACCAACACAAGATTTTCTCATATATCTAGGAGATTTTTCGAACGGAAAAAAAACATGCATTACTCTCATTAGAGGCAATATTTTTTGGCTTCAGTGACATTCTGGGTATTTTTTATCCGCCTAGGGATTTTTTTTTCCTTTTTTTTTAAATTCGATTCTTCCAATTAAATAGGCCACGAATCGCCACTGATTGGGAACACGTCCACATCGTTGCATTTTTATAAGGACTAAGGTACCTGGCGGGCCATGTTAACAACTACCCAGAATCGATACGTAAGTCGTTAGATTTTCAAAAATTAAATAATAACCGTTCGCTTTCTATATGATACGTGAACAGATAGACGGGGACGTATTTTATTTTTGGAACTGATGCTAACTTGTGATATATCTTAAGTTAGGTTATGTATTTTCTCTCGCTCTTTGATACTAAATTGGGTAAAGTTTTGTACAAAGGTATTCATGAAATGGAAATTCTGAACACGTTTCATCGGGGAAATATTTGAAAAAGAAGAAAAAGGGACCTTTTTTAGACGTAATGGAAATAATGCTGACTTGGGTTAGGTAAGCTTTTCTATTTTAATCGACTATATAAGTGCTAATCTGGTGGCCTATTCCCGTTCTTTTTAAGGAAGATACCTTATCTTTTTCTTTAGGCTTAAATACATCTTGCTTTACAGCGATTCCGGTACTTTCAGATGACAGCTGTTAGTTGTCATTCAGCGAATGACATCCAATAAAAATATCAATATTTTCGTAGTTTTAACACGATAAAAACTTTATATTAAGTAAGTTACCATATTAACCACTACGTTGTTCTTCAATTTTAACATTGTTAGCTATTAAACTTTACAATTGTAAATGGAAATATAAGTGCAGGCGGCAAATGCCACTTTTAGAAGTAGTGACGGAATAAACAAGGCATTACTATCTAGTGATGTAGGTACCTTTTTACAAAACGTAATTCTTCGATAAAATGCGTATTTATGCTATTTTAAAATAAAATAATAATAATAATTCATTTATTTCGGAATGTTGGAAGGTTGGTGCAGTCCCACACATCCCATAAAGTATATACAAATAACATAGATTCATAAAAAATGGAAATCTTAAGAGAATTTAATAGATGCTAGTGAATTATTGTACTTGAGATTGATTGAGCTAATATATTTCTCCATCTTGCTTCTATGCTGGAATCTGGACTCTGGCGGGATTCACTGATGAGGACATTTCCGGATTTATTTACTCTCTTCCTAAATCCCGCCAGCCGGGTTCTTATGAGGGCTGCAGAGCCAGGAACTCGCCCCTCCGTGAGCATTTTGGAGGCACTGCAGTGTCTGGAAAGACCGAACATCGCGCGGTAGGCGTTGTTTTATTGTACGCGAAGTCTTTCCATGCTACCCTTCTTGAAGTTCGCCCAGAGATCGAATGTATAAAGAGTTGTACAGAACGCAAGAAATAGCGTCCTTTTCACGAGTTGACTGCAAAGCTGAAATCTTCTAGCATGTTTGACTTAACGCCGAGTGCTCGTCTCCGCCTGTCGATATCATCGTCATCCATGAACTTACTAGTAATGATGTGTCCCAGATATTTGATTTCTTCTACCACCTTCAGAAGTTCGCCTTTCAAGAAAGCTGATGGAATGCTTTTAGGAGCCTGTCCATATCTGATAATCAGTAGTGCTGTTTTTTTGGGTTATACAACATGTTAGTTTCGTGTGCGAACTCTTCACAAATGTTTAGGAGGAAACGTAGCCCCCTTATCGATGGTGCCATCAAAACCATATCATCTGCATAACTCACATTGTTGGTACACTGTCTTCCGATAAGGCAGCCTACCCCAGCATTGTTAAGCCTATAGGTAAGTTCATACATTGAGTTGAACAATACTGGAGACATACAACCTCCCTGTCTGACCCCACTTTTTAAGAAAAATGGTTCGGACAGTCTTTATGAGGTTTCTTTATAAGGTTTCTTTATAAAGTTTATTTCCACTTCATAAGGTTTTCTTGCTGCCGATACCAAGTGTCGAGAATCTGTACGATCTTCGATGGAATTCCTCTTGAGTTTAGCCCATAATAAAGGATGAGAAACTCTGTTGTTGTTGCGTACGTTCTGGTTCTTCTCTTTTTGCAGTATTTCAAGGTTCTTTTCACACTAATATCGCTGTGTTGGTAGAGCACTTTTTTAAAATCCCATCTGATTATAGCTAGTAGCTAGGTGGGGTCCAGTGTCATGCGTTCAAATATTTGAGCTATAATTGTGGCAATGGATATTGAACTGTAATTTTCTTGTGCGGTAATGTCTGACAATTTGGGTATTTGCATGGGTATTATTATTTTTTTTGTCATGTCTTTAGGCAGAAATCCATTTTTTATCATGACGGTAAAAAGTGTCGCCAGTAGTCATACAATAGCCCTTCCAGTGTGTCTGACGTTTTCAATGCTCAGTCCGTCGTGTCCTGCTGAAGTTCCGTCTTTAATGTGGCCTATGGCCGCTATGACCATGTTCACTGTAACTGAGAGGTATATCTTTGTTTGTGATCGATGATGTTTCGTTTGAAGAGGTGATTGATGCTGGAATCGAGAAGTGTGCTTTGAAAATATTAGCGATGGCTTCCTGGTTCGTTTCTCCATTTATGTTCGTCAGAATTTTACATCGCACATTTAACTGTATGTTTGTTTTTTTTGAATTTTTTTTCCAATTTTGTCCATCTGTATTTGTTGTACTTTTCAAAGTCACTTTTCAAGTTCACTTTGCTGGGTAATATATCATAGATGTATAAACTTCGGTTATCGGTGTTCCTTCCGTCTGTAACGTCAATACGAGAGAACAATGATCTGTCCAGTCTACGTCATAATAAATGTTCATTTCTAAAATTTGCTTGAATATATTTTTGTGGCCAGACAATGGTCTAACCACCTGATTGTGTGATGTGCGTCACTGGATAATAATGGATTAATATGCATTATAATACAATGTAATTGTTTTTAAAAGTTTTTATTCAAAACCATGCGTCAATTTAAGTTATTTCATCACTTTGTGTTTTCAAATAATCTCTGAACAATCTGATTTGGATTTTTTTTACTATGTTTCTTCGGAATTCCACAGTTAATACTTGAAGCCTGAGGAAAAGGAAAAGGAATCTTCCTTAAAAATTACCGGATGAGCGCTTCAGGTCAAATACCACCATTATTCTAAAAATGAAGGTAGAAAATATATGAAAGTTCTATTTCATATATTTTCTATCTTCTCCGTTTCCTGTGCTTGTTCTAAGATTGGTGGTCTGAACACGATCAAGTGAAAGAACCACACAATAATGCTGCCTAATTTTCTGTTTTCAATTGATTACCTCCTAAATTTTAAACTTCTAACGTTTTATGTATATTCTATGAATGATAGAGTGAAGACGGTAATATCATGAAACACCCTAATAATTTATTTATTTGAAACACACATGATTTAACAACAAAATGTAAGAAAGCTTTAACTGCCCAACTAGGAACAAATCCCGTTTTAGGACAGTCAAATTGACAAGTTTAGTTCATCTTAAATGCCATTATACAAAAATAGGAGGGAAAGGTCTAGTATTGACATAATATGGTAATATAATTTATCTAGGAAAAAGTATAATAATGAAGTATTTTGAGATGTGGAGAATAGTATAGAAAAAAAACAATTGTGCATACCAGATAATTTGAATATAGTATAATAGTTACGTACAAATATTATAGATAAAAACAATTATGTATATGTGTTTGATAGGTACTGGTTGGTACTATAAGGAAAAAATGCGTTTAAAATTGAGTGCTAAAAAAGATATATTATTATTCTAAGCGTTTTCCCATCCTGTTTTTATTACAGTTATGATTATAGTTAATATTAACTAGATTTCTGTCCTCTCCTTGCATCATGTCACCCAAAACTTAAAAATGTACTTTGTTTCATGTTGATTCATATTCAACAGTCAGCAAATATAGGTGTTTCGAATATACCGATCTTGGTACCCTGATATTAAATTTTTCACCGCGAGAGATTCATCTCCCAATTTGGAATTTGGAGGGGGTTGGTGATGGGGGTCCAGCGACCGAGGTTGGAGATAGAGGGATTCGAGTTCGATTCTAATTTGGAGTAAAAAATTTTGACTGAACCAATTACATTTTCAGAGTGGAAGATGCTCTCAGTATCGACCCGGTGAAAGACCACCATTCGGAATTGAAACGTTGCTTGAAATGACTTTTAGCCTTGTTTGGTGACCAGATCTGAATAGCCAGGTATTTCCCCTTTTCCCCACCTTCCTCTCCCCCTTCTCCTTCCCCTCCCCAATACCTTCAGTCTCACAACATTCCCCAATTGGGAATGCCATAGTCTCACTGGCTCCAAACGGCTTCGAGCAGTTTGGGACTCTTGTGCGGTATTCATATAAAAAGATATGTTTTCGGACTGGAAGAATTTTGGAGCCCGTGTTAATTATACTATTCCTGACGAATCAGGGACTTTTGGTGAATCGTCGGAGCAATGCATTCTGGAATGATATTCTTTTTGTATTAGAAGTAGCCCACATGGGTGGTGCGTGTGTTAATTATATTTATTATAATAATGAATTGTTACAACACACATGAATTATTGCTTTGTATCATTTATTATATTTTTTCTTCAATAAATTAATACTTTGTTTAAAAAAATGGGACCCGTCCTACAACGATTCCCATTGACAGAAGCATTGCAGCAAAGTTAATAATCTAAAAAAAATTTAAGTTGGCACTCCACCACGAAGATGTCACAAGTCACGAGCAGCTACTACGTACAGTACTAATTAAACAAATTGTTTCATTAACTTGTCAGCGCAAAGGAGCCCGCCATCTATTTAAAATTCTCGAAAGGTTGTCAAAGAAACTGCGTTCTAAATTGCTACAAAACTCTTGAAACTTTGTGAAGACATGCATCCATTTCAGTGGTTGACATGAGACTGCTATATAATTCTCCATTTAAACATCAGAAATCACAGCGAAAGGAGATCACTTATACATGAATAGAGCAATGAAACATATGCTTCTTCATAAGTAAACATAAAATCGCTTTGTGGTCTCTTTTCGAATAAAATGAGTACATATTTGTGGAAACCACTATTAATCAAATATAAATATCAATATGTTTCGGAAGTTAAGCTTCCCTCATCAGGATACACAGTAAACTGAGAAATAATTACAAGAATAGACGAATAAAAAACATTAAAAATATATTTCTATATTAAATGCTCTACATTGACAAAAAATAATCTATGCTACTGAAGGTTTACTATGCTTTAGCACAATCAATTCTACAATATAAAACTAACTTAGCCCTATTGGAAATAATCCAAAGAAGACTGATTAAAATAATTTAAAAAAAAAACATCTTATTTTTCTACCTGTGAGTTATTCAACGAATTCAAAGTCTTAGATTTAAATGCAATATACAAAAAAAAATCATTACT
Source organism: Halesus radiatus (assembly GCA_022606495.2). NCBI lineage: Eukaryota > Metazoa > Arthropoda > Insecta > Trichoptera > Limnephilidae > Halesus > Halesus radiatus. The sequence goes on along the minus strand of JAHDVE020002521.1, from coordinate 1,023 downwards.
TCAAATCCATAAAGAAAACCTAAAATTAGAGTAATTGAGCACCAGGCCGAGAACCGCAGGACAAATAATAATCCCTAAACTCAATACAACAACAGCTCAACACCATTACACATATTCTGCCATAAAATGTTTTAACAAACTTCCCAAAGATATACAAGATGAAAAAAAATTATGAATTCTTTAAGAAAAAACTTAAAATACATTTTACAAGAAACTAATTTTAGGTGTATATTATAAGTTCACTTGGAAAAAATGTATATTATATACATACATTATATAGATGTATTGCATTTCTAAAAATTACCTTTTATTTTACATTATTTTTTTAAATTAGTGTATAGACACCAGAACATCAACTTCATGGTATTACTGTTGAAATTATTATATGTGTAACAATACATATTAGTACTCCCTAAATACGAGAATTTCTCAATTAGAGAGGTATTAAATTTGTAAAAAGGAAACTAAAAGGATTATTTAAATAAATAAAAATTAGTACTTAAATACACTTTTGTTATTACCATGTAAACAATGTTCTTAATTATGTCTAATAAATATCTAAAATATGTTTTCATATGAAGCGGCAACTTGGTGATGTGACATTATATTTTAAAAAATAAAACAATAACTTTGTTTACATCACTTTTATTTATACTTTTGGCGACCGGGTTTCGCTACTACCGTAGCTTCTTCAGAGCAGTATACAACTAAACTATGAACTAAGATATACATGTGTTATAGATTGATAAAAACAGGTGAGTGGAGGGCCAAGGGTGGGAGATCAGCAGGTACCTGCTGACCGGGAAGCGTGTGTACACAGACAATAATATAGGTAATTTTTTAATTAATGGTAAAGATAAAGTTTGGACCACTCAGATGTAAATAAAGTTATCGTTTTATTTTTTAAATTAAAAAAAAATATTTTTGTAATTTGTCTATTCTTACGTTATTATTATCCTATGCTAATTATTTGTCCATTATCGTAATTATTTCTCATTATACCCTGATGTGGGAAGCTTAGCT
>JAHDVE020002520.1:0-52226 GCA_022606495.2 Halesus radiatus | reverse complement strand
GTGAGGAATGAACATTTCACTCGTTACTGCAGACACTGCACAGAAATGTCAAGTTTGCTAAAGCAAGGTAACGGTTTGCAACGCAGTCCATTGTGGGACTTTTCTGCGCAGTGTCTCCAGTAGCGAGTGAAATGTTCATTCCTCACCGGACCGTCAGAGAGCAGCCATAAAGTGACACAGCAAATCTTTGAAAGTAAAAAGGTGTTTTTTTATTGGACATAACCATAGACATTACTGCAAAGCAAGTACCGTTCACACAGTTCGATTCTATGGTCTATTTTAAATAGAATAGAATTTATTCTGCATTCTATTGCATAGATAAGCCTGTTATCACTGATCTATTTCAAAGATTCTATAAAATCTATGATCTATTCGATAGATTCTATGAAATAGATCATAGAATAGATGTGGTGGGAACATAGGTTTATAAATATTATTATAATGTTCAGCATAATGTGGCATCCTAACTATGAAGAATAGCTCTTGAGATCTGTTTAGCTAAAGGAGCAAAAACTTTTGAATGGTGTCATCAAATTTGGACACCATTTTTCTGCCTGGAATTTTTGTTGGAGCGAAAACAAATACTTTCAACTCATGCGCCTGTATATAAAGTACCCTGTTGTAACCACTCTTTCTTTTAAATGCGTCAATAAAGACAAAGGCGAGGTTACAACGGAGCCATCAGCGGTACACTATTAAGACTGTACAAACCTTCAAGTCCACTGTGTTAAGTTTGATTTTCGAGCGGATTGCCTGACTAAGTCCGAGGTTTAAGTCCCGCCTTCTTCGTTCCAACTTCTCATGGAGGGAGGCAATCAGGTCAGTGCCTTCCTTTTCTAGCTGCTTGTAAGGGCCAGTCTGGAAAATAAAGCAGGTCCCACGCAATGAATTAAATTATTGAAGAACCAACTGATAATGAATTAAAAAAGAATATGATGTAATAAGGAACTCCATTCCATTTTTTTTTTATCAATAATGACGTTCAAACTTAAATACCAGTTATTTCGTTTTTTTTTCCAAAGTTAGTTTCCATAGTTAAAATAATGTTCGAGGTTTCAATTTTTCAAAGCCCGCCAATACGCTCCTAATCTATGGCCAGTTGATTTAGATCAGTTTTGAGGTTAGAATGTCAAATTTCAAAACAAGGATGAGCTTTTATTTTAAAGAAACATAAATATTCCCTGGTTACCTACTTACATAATTTTATATTCTATTCATAGTAAACCATAACCAAACATAAGTAATTAAATTATGTACCTTTTTAGAAACTATAACTCCAAGAATAATAATAGTCTTGAGCATTAACATTATCATAAGATCTGTATTGATAATTGGTTTGCTCATGAATACTCTAATTTCGTTAATCAATAATAGTTTTTTTTTGTTTATATTTAACAACAATTATAGAGCTTAAAGTCACCCAAATTAAGTTTAAATTTCACCAAAACTAAAAAAAAAAAACACATGTTTAAAACACAAAACATAATCGAAAAATAAAAATATTCATACTAATCCAAAAATAGAACGCACAAGTGACGTCAGATGTTCCAAATGCAATGGTACAAACATAACAAGGTGTTTTGATGAGATGATTTGTTTTCACTTTTAAATAATGATTTATAAATTCTATGTATAATTATATATAATAAGTGTTCAATTCAGAATCGGCGTTTGGTGATCTATATGAACATATATTTTTAAAGCTATCATATTTTTCACTGGAGTTCCTTATTGGGGTAGGTACTTTCTTGTATTTCTCTCTTTCATATAAATTACACTGAAAAATGACTGATGGTGAATTTAAAAATTGGAATGAAATTTGGGCAGGTACTTATTGTATTTTTCTCTTACATTGAAAGTTCAAAGTATTCCTTTTTAGTGTACTAAAAAAAAATGGAAGGTGTTTGTTTCGACAGTTGGGTTATTTGTGGGAAAACATAGTTTAAGAGAGAAAAAAACAGGTGTTTGAACAAGTTTTAAGGTTAGAATGATGTCTTGTGTAATTATGTCATTAATAAAATTAATTTGAGTAAAAAAACAAGAGAAGAATAATGTAAGAACAGATTTTTTTAAAATCGAAATTAAAACAAAAACTGTGTCAGTTTTAAGATCAATTTAGTTTTGATTATATGATTTTAGAAACCTTTGCAAGTTGAACAGAGAATGGTCCGAAGCAGGCCTCAACAAATTGTGCAAAATCTCTCTGTGGCTGTGTGACGGCTGCTTCCGTCATCTGCTGGAAGGCCGCTAGCTCGTCTAGCTCCATTCTTGACTCAAGTGCTGCCAATGACTGTTCCGGTCTGAGGAGAAAGATATTACTTTAGTATGTATGGATATCTTTGGAATAAAAATTACATACTGCTGCCAAATGTTTACAATGCCTAAAAAAATTAGAAGTTACAAATTGAATAATATGTAAGTACGTACCTTATTTGGAAATAATAATCCTGCGCAAGTCCTGGTCCAGCTGTTCTCTTTACGAAGGCGCTATCACATGATGGAACCCGTCCCCTCTTTCTTATTACACATTGAAACAGTACCGCGTCCCAGGCTAGCCTTATCCAGTACCGCAACACTCCCACTGAAATGTATAAAAAAAAAAAAAGAATATTTTAAAATAGGAAATGGTGATTAATATTGGTTTTTCCATAAACACTTTCTTCTAGATCTATAAGATTTGAGTAGGTACCTCTTAAATATTAAATCTACCTAATGGCAATACATACATACAGTAAAACCCCGTTAATTCGAACCCTAATAATTAAAGAAAAAAGCATAATTTAAAATTTTTGCTGAAAATGTATATTCCCCAAAATTTTTTTATTACAAAATTAATTAGTTAATTTAATTCGTAATTCGAAATTCATTTTGTGAAAATTTGGCGTTTAATTTGAAAAAAAAAAATCGATTTGTTCTAAAACATATAGAATTTCATAAATCTGAAATTGACGGGCCGACAGTTGAAACAAAACACGGTAAAAATTAATTTACGCAGCTATACATCGTCCTAATTCGTAATTCTGAATCGGACTTGGTAATCGGCCTCGATTTTTCAATTAAAATGTGAATATGCGGTATTTTTATGAATTTACTTTGAATATCTGAATTTGAAGACCCTGCTGCGACGGTAATCGACCGCATAATTTTGATTTAGATGCAAATGTGATGTATTTTTACGAATTTACTTTGACTATCTGAATTTGAAGGGCCAGCGGTGATGGTTTACGGATACGAAATATCGATTCACACAGAAATACATTCTATTTTTTACGAATTTACTTTGAGTATATGAATTTGAAGAGCCTGTTGCATCTGTTATCGGCTGCAAAAATTCGATTTACGCAGGAATAAGACGTATTATTATGAATTTACGATTGTTGTCGATTTATTTTGAATGGTTTTTTTATATGAAACGTAAAAAAAAGTGAAGTGATAACACGTTTATGTAATTACGTATGTTTTTTAGTTTCATATAAAGTGATATAATTAGGATACACAAGAAAAAAATTAAGGGTAAGCGACATAATTTTTTTTAATTCAAAATTTAATCGCTTTTAATGCTTTCCATTTGTTTTCAAAAACAGTATTTCATTTTGGGATATGTTTAAAAACAGCGAATTTATTTGAGGTTGAATGACACGTGAAAATATTTCGCGATGTGACAGGTCATTATAACGGATATGTGAGCAAATTTCAGAAAGTCGAGGGGTTAATGTTTAAGATTGCTAAATTATAGTAGTTGTGCTCACCTGTAAATAATATAAAAGCCGCCACAGGACACAGAACAAGGGCCACAAAAACAGCAGCGATTGGTTGGAGACATCCTTGTATTAGAATATTTCACGATGTGACAGGTCATTATAACGGATATGTGAGCAAATTTCAGAAAGTCGAGGGGTTAATGTTTAGATTGCTAAGTTATAGTAGTTGTGCTCACCTGTAAATAATATAAAAGCCGCCACAGGACACAGAACAAGGGCCACAAAAACAGCAGCGATTGGTTGGAGACATCCTTGTATTAGAATATTCCATATTACCGCTTCCAAAATTATGAAAAATCTGAAAATGAAAATCAATTCTCCTAATCAAACCCGACAATTTTTTGTTAAGTAATAAAGATTCAATTGCATATTCTAGGTCCGAAATAAGTGTGTTAAACTTAAATAAAACACTTTGTTTTAAACCACTAATTTATTTTGAATACATCACCTTCATCAACTTCGTCAGGGTAAAATATAAAACTAAACAAAAATACATATATTGATCATTCTATGTATTCATATAGGTGAGATATACAAAATATAATAATATTGTAAATAACCAAAATAAATTAGTGATTCAAAACAAAGTGTTTGTTTTATTTAATAAACATGTCAAACCACAAAGTAATTGCTTCCTACGAAAACATTAAACAAATGGAAGTTTTGGTAATCAGCACGTAGTAGAAGCTGTGGCGCGCCACTCTAGACATGATGGTACCATTTATTGACGCAAGCACGCTGTACTTCAGGGGGGCTGCTCTAGTCTAACACACTGAAATATGTCACGGTGCCAAAGGAGATTGCAGCCTGGTTGCAAGCCTAATTCCTGACCTGTCATTTGTTCCAATAACAGTGTTAAAGACTTGCTTACTTGTTCCTGGCTCTTGGATCTGGACTGTCCAGGTCGTACACCAGCAGCATAAGGATGTGGAGGATGAAGGTCACCACAGGCATCCACAGAGGGACGGTGGCGGCCGCAGCTAAGCTGAGCAGCCCGGCCCCGAGGCAGAGGATGGGGAACAGTACGAGGATGCAGAGCGTCCCCAGGGTGCCCTTGATCATGTAGTTCCACACGCGGTTCATGTGGCGCGTGAGCCCTTTACCTATAAAGCCTGGAAGAGTATAGTTTATAAATTAGTAATCGTTACCTTTTTGGCTCAGCCATGTTTAGTAAAAAGAATAATGTAGAATGTGTTCTGACCTGTGTCTGGTTTTGTTTCAAAGTGCGTTCTTGATTTGGATATGTGCCTCCATAAAGATATTAGTCTGGAACAAGCTGTTGGTGTGACGCTGCTCTTGCGTGGAAATAAAGTACCATTAACCTGGAAAAGGATAATTTGATGTTTAAAAAAATGCATTGTACTTCATAACTTGGGAGAACACATTTTTAACCTTAGTGGTGGAGATTGACTCCATCCTCAGAACTATTTGATTCATAAATGTATACGAAATATACGGTGCTTCAAAATATATCGATTTCATTGATCTATTTATCAATTTTCCTTATGACAGCTGTAGAACCATTTTTGTAAGGTACATAAAACTTAGCAATCTCAAATGACAACATCTAGATCTGACAGCACTTATTATAATTTATTTTTTTATTTTAAGTATTTTGCACTGCACGGGAATCGAACCAATAACTTTCCTAATCAAAGTCAAATGCGTAGACGACTATGACATGGTTGATTCATCAGATTTTTAGGGTGGCTTTGAGTCCTCTTGATTAAAATAAATACATAACCTTTGATTATTTATTACCTGTGAAAGTTCAAGGTCGGGCATAAACGGTTCCATGAAGAAGAGTGCTCTGAGTGACACAGGTGAACACCACGGGATAACCACGCCAAATAAGAACATTGCATTCCAGCTCCATGACCAAGTCCTAAAAAAGATGAAATAAATGTTATTTAACAGATTAATTTTCTTTATAAAGAGAGATGCAAGATTTCTGTCAGGGGTTCATATTTGTTATACAAATATTATTATAATTAAAAATTAATCAAAATTTAAATATATTAATTTACCTATGGCAATAATTAATCCATCTCCACATCGGCCATCTTGTGGTTGTCGTTCTAGTGATTTCTTTTTCTATGAAAAACACTGGTTGACTGGGGTCAGACCTAGGTGTCACAATGCTGGTGATCTGATTAGTCAGCACGGTGGGGATGGCCTCTGATTGGCCCTGGAAATTGCGCCGAACTATCCAATTGGCCGGGAACCAAATCTGCGTCATCCATTGAAAGCTGCGCGTGGGTGTTTTAACCTTGCGCAGCTCTTTGAGCAGCACGGGTTCCCTCTGTTGGAAAATTATATGGATGTTAATTATCATATACAGAATATTGAAACAGGTACCTACCTACTTGGAAAGTATTTGATTTTATTTCTTAGGTTAGGATCAAAAAAGGAGGCAGCATAGGAGGAGAAGGATGAAAACAAAAAATGTTGAAGTCAAAATTTAAATTTAGAGATAATTATTTAACCCCTCGGGTTTCTGAAATTTGTTTACATGTCAATTACAATGAAAATTTTTCACGTATCATTCAATTTAAAATAAATTCACTCTTTTTAAACGTATCCTAAAATGAAATACTGTTTTCGAACGAAGATGAAAAACTCTTTTAGATGATAATATTACAAATGGACGAATGCGATTAAACGTATATAAAATTAGATTTTTTTAAAATAATAACAATTCGCCTATCCTTCATTTTTTTCATGTAAATCATAATTGTAATACTTTACATGAAACTAAAAAAAAACATATTATAAAGGTAATTGTCACATCACTTTTTTACATTTCACATAAAAAATAATTAATAATAAATCTGCAATTTCAACAACCACACTTTCACAATGCGAGTATGTTTTCATGCTGGCTGGAGCATTTTTTGAAAGCGGTATTGCTGGTAATATTAAACTCAATTAAAGTAAGAACTGATCAAAATACATTAATTAGTCTTATTTAAATTATTTTTAATGTTATGACCCTACAAGTCTCAACCACACGAGTTAGAGGTACTATGGCACACCAATATTTTGAATGTGGTGAGATAATGTACAAAAGGTAAGAGAAAACTTGGTTTTTCATATCTGATCACTAAATATAGGTAGAGCCATTTCAAGCACTGTTAACTATTTATTTTGATGTATTTATTTATTTATTACCTCTTTCATGAAAGCAAGGTCTCTTTGTATAAAGTAAGCGGCTTGAGTTAGTCCATGAGCAGTGCACAGGGCCACAGCTTCTTGGTGGGCGTTCCAGGAGTTCTGATTCACAAACAGGTCTTCTGCACCCCTGGAAAACAAAAACATAAAATATTAAATTTCTACAGATTGCTACAAATTTCCTCTTTTATCATTGTTATTTTTAAATTTTAATTATTTCATATTTACTTCAATTATTTTAGCGATTTGAGTTTTACTTGTTTTTTTTTACTACTGATTACATACGTTATTGTCATCTAAAAGCCTCATTGGGCATATATAAGAAGTAGGAACTTATGCGTTTTTAAGTTGGGATGATTATTGAATGATGATCATTATTCATCTCTGTGCCATTTTTATTCACTTGTAAAAATGTTAACCTCGATACAGCTTTAGTTCCAATGAGCTTAATAACGGGATTGTAAAAAAATCTTTTTTTTTTACATTAACTCCACACAGGAGGTCCTAAGGAATTCCCTCAGGGCTTATGTTTCCTTTGGGAATGCATTTTTAAGGAAAAGGAAGGAGAGGAAGTTCTGGGAAGGAAAAGGGTATGAGTGGTCGGTAGGAATCAAGGAGTGATGTACGTATTAATCTATCCCTCTCACTGCGGTGCAAGGCAATGGGTCGAGAGAGTCCAACTGGAGAGGTCAAAGGGGCACCCTCAGCCAGCCTTTCCTGATCTGGCCCACCAAGCAGTTGGTGGGCAGACTTATACAACACCTAGACACCTCACCCCATGAACCCGGGCACCCCTGCTAGGTCACCTGCCATAGCTAATCACTTGGGGTGACCTATGGCAGAGGTGTTGGTTATCCGATGAATGGTTTCCGGTGCGGCGGTAAGCATATCCACCTCCCAAATTGAGAATGTGAAGAAACATTAAGTAAATAAATAAAACAATAAAAATACAGAATGAAAAAAAAAATTAACTACTAAATACTTTTGTAATACATCATTAATTTGAAAATGAGAATTAAGAAAGAATTCACCACCTTTATAAAACATAACACTTATATTTTCATAAACTTTGATCGACTCTCCTGCACCGTTTACAAATTGGCGCATCATTCACGTTTCCTTTCCAACTTTGACATAGCTTAGCTACAAAAAAGAAGTTAAATAATGTGTAGTTTTAACCGACCTTAGCTTAGCTTCAATCCATGGTTTAATCCTGGACAGGACCGGGTGCGTGTGTTCCAATCGTTCCCGTAAGGTGTCCTTAGTACGATCCAGCTTTCTTTGTACATTGTCCACAGCCCTGCAATAGTACATAAAAAATCTACGGTCATCATCATAATTTTATCCCATATTTTAAGGATCTTAGAAGCAACAAACTTAGCACATCATGCCTGGAAACATTTTAAATGTACATACTATTGTGGAAAAATAACATTATCGTGTATGTATTTGCTACCTTTGATTTATTTCGTTAAAATTAAAGTTCAAAAAACTTTTTTGTTATTAGATCATCACTATTTTTTTATTTTTATGAATGGGGATGGGTTAAATAATTTGTTTAATTCTTATCTTACAATATTGACTCAGAATGATTTTCGTGACACGGAAGAATCTTACTGAAATATACTACGAACCTGTGCATCATGACGGTAGCCTGAGCCTGGCGAACCAGTAAGTCGGGGATCCCAGAACCGAGCGTAACGAGTCCAGGGTGGGAAAGGACACTGTTGAAAACCCGCTGGAGGTATTCCCTCATCACTGCCTCTTTCACTTCCTAAAATGTAACGTAAAACAATTAAAAAAAAAACTCACCTTGCCACAAATTTTACCTATATATACAATGTAATTGTAATTTAAATGTAATATTTTTTGTGTTTAATTCGTAGAACTCCATTTAATTTTTTTTTTTTAATTTAATGTAAATCAAATTTAAAAAAAAAAAAAAAGTCATATTTTTTGTTTGTTTTTAGTTGCTTTATTATATTATCTATTATTTACTTTACATACATAAAGTGGCTAAAAACAAAAACAAAAAAATTCATTTAAATTATAATGTCAAGCCACAAAATGATTGGTTTCTTCGATAAATTTAATTATAATTGCCATATGAACTATGCTAAGCCAGATGCAAGACAATTATGTTCCTATTAGGCCATTGTTTTCGTTGTGGATCATTGAGTGGAAAGATCTTAACTTACTTATGTAGAATGACCATATCGTCACAGGTTAGCAATACTGCTGTTACAAGCATTTATCTAGGAACGCACTTTTTATTAATTTATTTTCAACGTTGATCCAACTGGGTCCAGTGATTCCATCAAGAATCTATTATTACTCGATTAAAAGTGAGTTTTTTAAAAATAATATTATATCTGACTTACTCTTTCTATATCCTGGTCTGGCATCTTCTGTGCCCTCAGCTCGGCTATCAACCTCTCTCGAAAGTGGAGGAACCAGCCTCTGGTCTCTTTTTCCAAGATGTTGATCAGGATTGGCAGAGCACGCCGCATTGTGTCACGTTTGAAAAGCCTAAAAAAAATGAAGAATTTGGAAACTATTCACAAATCAGACATTTCGTGTAACCTTTAAAATTAATGTCTTTAACCTCTGGTGCGCCAGCGTGACCGATGGGCAATGCAAAAAACATACTTTCTTTTTGTGGGATTTTTGACCTTAAAATTTTTTCATAGCTTACTAAATGAAATTACACTCGTTTGCCGACAAAATAATAAATCCGATAGCAATTCTTGCTTTTCGTTTTCTGAAACGCCGCTCGTCTGGAATTGAAAACAAAATAACAACTGTTAAGTTTTGCATCATTCCTTGACGGGCAGTTCATTTAGGTTTAATTCTGTGGAATATTCTAAAATGTAAGTAAATAAGTGTTTTTTATATATTGTAATTACATTTATTTAGCTTTATGGAAATATAATAAAACTTTTAAAAAAAAATCATTTATATATATATTTTTTTTATCATTGGGGAGAATTTTTTTTTCTCTTAATACAAATAACTATTCTGGGGAAACTATTAATGATAGATATAAACAATTTTTATAAATTTATAAACACATTATCTGGTAAGACAGAACACTTTACAAAAACATCATTTTGCAAAAAAAAAACAATTTAATTTTAACTTTATTCCTTTTAAAAAAAATTATATATTTAGGCAATTTTAAAGATATTACAAGCAAGTTATTATGAAAATAGACTCAGCCGGTGCACGACGCGCTGTGCGCAGATTTACCTCCGGCACACAACGGAATCTCTAGACCATAGAAGCTCGGCGTTCCAAAGGTTAATTTATGTCTCATTGGGGTTTCATATTATGTGTAAGAGGCTACAAAAATAAAATTCGTAAAAATTCTTTTATTATTTAGATAAATTCAAGTTGTTATTTATTATGAAAAAAACACTTGTATCAACATTTTAAATTTGCGTCATTTTGAAAATCTTTTTACACAAAAACATGTGCATAAATACTAATTTCTTTGTTTTTTTGAAGTCTTACCCTTAACTATATGTTTAAAAAAGACAAAAATTACTTTTTAGATATTACCTTAAATCAATATGGCCACCTTGCGGTGTCTGATAGATATACGGTACAGCACAGGGTGGACGTGAACACTCGCGTTCAACCTCAAACTTCTCTGTAGCCGCACGTCTCAATTGACGTCGTACAAAGTTGCACAACATGGACAGGGCCGTACTATACTCGGGCTGTAACATGCATACACACATTAGTTACAACAATTTCATTTCCCTGATAGTTCCGTTGTTATCTCTCCCTCTTTCACATAAACAAATACATGTTACATAGAGTTACAACGGAGTTCATATTTAATGTTCTCGACTGCCATAATACGGGTATGTGCTTAGTATGGCAGTCGAAAACCATGTAAAATCTTTTTGTACTTAAAAATTAATGAATAAAGAAGAAAAAAAATGTCACAGACGTGTTTGGAACTCACCCTGCAAACTAGTTCAGCCACCAAATAGCGGCATCTCTCTTCTTTGATCTTATTGTCCAAATTGTGAGCAAGAAGTGAAGGCATTCCAAGAACAATGTCCAGCAATCTAGAAAGGGGGGTGAAAATTGCAAAAGTAAGAACAAAAAGTTCAGAAAAAGGATGCAAAAAAAACTCTTATTTCTGAGCCTATATAGAGCCTAGATATATAATACATACTATATATTTTATTTGGATCAACACTACAATTTGACGGCTTCCATAGTCGAGGGGTAAGGCTCTCGACTACGAATCCGAAGGTCACGGGTTCAAAACCGAAGTGCGCAAGTAAATTTTATTTAATTAATTTGTGTTGTTTCACAATTAATTAATTAAAAATAATGTATGGTATATTTGCGCACGTTCCAGAGGGGAAGATACTCTCGGTATCGCCCTGGTGAAAGACCACCATTCAGAATTGAAAAGTTGCTTGAAATGGCTTTTAGCCGTGTTTCGTGACCAGATTTGAATAGCCAGGTATTTCCCTATATCCCCTCCCCCCCAATACCTCCAGCCTCACAACATTCCCCAATTAGGAATGCCATAGTCTCACTGGCTCCAGACGGTTGGGAGCAGTTGGGATTCTTGTGCGGTATTCATATAAAAAAAAAAAAAAAACAAAACAAATACAGTAAACCTTCGGTTTTATGTAATCCCCTATTTCATTTTTTCCGCTATTTACGTCAAAAAGCTGAAGTCCCAAATTTATTCGAAATAATCGCTAAAACCCAAAACTCGACAACCTGGATTCACATTTTTCTGCAAAATTAACATTTTATTATAATACAATCATAAAATTGAGTGATAATCGCCTTAAAATGAGGTAAACCACCCCTGAAAAACCCGCCGCGCCGGCAGTATGATAGCGGGACGAAACTCAGAAGTCACTCTATCTTCTTCAGTTTATATAGAAATACAGGTGTGCAAATGAGACAGCAATACATCCACAATACCGGCGCCATCCCCAGCTGTTAAGTTATTAGTTAAGTTCAACGAGTACTCGCCAGTGGGGTTAATCCATTGCCTTTAAGTAAATTTGAAATGAGTTCCTAGACAAACATTTTTACAAAAATATAAATTTATCTCAACTTTCGCGGAGATATTCCAATAATGTCATATTTAAACAAATAAATAACCATTTTCATGTTTTTGTAATAAGTTTCGATTTCTGCGGGAATAAAAAGTCGTATTTTTTCATAAATCTCTTATCAATTGATGATTTTGTGTAACAACATAAAAACTAAGTTTTACTGTATGTAAGTATATTCAATTCAGTCTTTTATTCCACAACTCTTTATTTAGTCCACATTAGTAGCATATTGAATAAGCATTAGTAAGGAGGAAAGGGACGTCGGAGGGGGGTTATTTATTATTTTGCAATAATGATATTATTAAGCAATACCATAAACATAATGTTTTTAAAGAAAATTATATTTATTACATATATTTTTTTAAATTTAGATGGGCTTAGTATTTATCAAAATTAAATCAGAAATATGACCCTTTTCTGACCATCCTACATGTATGTGTTACAAAATATTAAAATAATTTTTAAAAGTATAATAAATATTAAAAAATACACAATAAATATTTTTCTCTAAAACATTTGGTTTAAACGTATTGCGTAATAATATAATCAATAAATAATACCTCTCCCCTTTAGATAATTAATTTAACTTTTTTTTATTTATTTAATTTTTACAAGAGAAAAAATACAATTCAAAAAGTTCCGATAAACTACGTTTTTGTAGTTTGTTAACGGGAACTTGTTATTTAAAACATGAAATTTACAGACAAGGTTACAAAATATGTAAAATAAAAACATTAAAAAAAGCAATATAAAAAATAAAAACATATGTAACAAGCTTAAAACATAAATATTTATCAAGAATATTACTCCAAAGTATTCCGCAAAAACATATTAAAAAAATTGATAAAATAAAAGCATAAACGAAAGCAATAAATCATAAATAAAATAATATTTCTAATACAAATAGCTCCTTTCAGCTAGCCAAGATTTCAATGTGTTTATTAATGGTTTAGTTTTAATACAGTTTTTTATTTCAGCGGTTAACATATTTATACAACTAGGAATCATGTGTTCTAAAGATCTTTGTCCATTTTTGTTTTTATGCTTAGGAACCATTAATCCTTTATTAAAATTGAGACGAGTATTGTAAGTGTGCTCTAGTCTATTTGTATTAAATATAGGGTTATTAATGTGCTGAAATATAATTTTGTACCACTGAATTGATCTAACTGAAAGAATTTTGAGTCTGATAAAAGTATGGAATATTATGCCTTTGTTATTACAGTTTTAATTGGAAATTTCATGATATTTCAGAAAAATGGCTAATTAATTCTACTTGGCTAAGTGAATTCACAAACCGAAGAGCAGTGCTAGAAATAATTAATTGAAGTTGGACTTCGGGTATACCCCGCTTGAATACATGTAGTGGCAATGATTTTAGACAGTAATCTGCCTTCATTTTTTCTCGAGTCGTTTCCATTATCAATTCAAATAATAAATGTACCTAGTAAGGCCGAGCAGCAGTGACTTCAGACTCTGCTTGACGGAGAAGCGGTCAGCCGTGACGCGGGCGCGCCCGGTGACAATGAGCAGCGTGAGCGCCCTCGCTGCATCCTTCAGCAGCGCCTCGTGCGAGCGCTCCGTGCCCCGCTGCAGCAGCAGGGACAGGCGCCAGCGGTGCACCTGCCCGGGGAAGTTCAGCGAAGCCACCTCGAATTCACTGCGCGGCGAGATACAAAGATTAGAGAGGCGTTGAGGTGAGCAGTTATCAGACATATTAAATCTGACCTTAATCAAAACCAGGACATCGAATCAAGTTGGCATAGGACTTAGGTTCTGATGTTTCAAGCTCCATCACATTTGATGACCATCAAATCAACGATCAGTGCCATTTAGAATTTTGGACTTTTGAGCGGTCCCAGTTAAATACCAATTCTCGGCCTGTTCTGTTTTAGCTTTATTCAAATTGTGATCAGCTGACAAGCATAACAATATGTCCGTTATGCTTGTAGGCTAATTATCAAAAGCTTAAACGGACGGGGGGTCGGCGTTTAACGGAGACTGCACAAATGACAAACACAGTTTGAAACACTCCAACCTTAGACTTGGATAAAATTGGCCTAGAACTTATCAAAGGGTTTCTACTTTCCCATTGCTCCGAGAGTTCTGAGATTTGAAGATTATACTATTTTGAAAATTAGTAACTTTGCATACTAAATTTTATTTCCAACAAAATATTTATTTGCATGAGAAATTCTGTAAAAGCACAGCTGTGCCGAAACCAGTTGGCATTCTATCATAAATAAAGTGTTATTTTAAAGATACAGTGTATCATTTTTAAGATTATATTTTGTTTCTACATCCAAATTATTAGCTACATATACAAGTTTGTATGTACATAGTAGGTAAATTTTTAAATGACAGAATAACATTTTTTTATGAAATTTGACATTCTTTTCGAAAGGAGTTATTCAATGAGTATAAATATTTTTGGACATGCAAAACCAAAAACAATGTACATATTATAACATTACTTTACAAACTAATATGCAGTTTATTTTATTTGCTTTATGGAACAAAATTACAACATTTATGAAATGTTCATATTGAAATTTTCATCATGCGATTCATAAACAGTGTTTCAATCGAATTTTAAAAATCACAACTATACGTACACCATATTATATATATATATATATATATATATATGTAAATATTTATAAACATGCTCTCAAAAACAAAAGGTGCTCTCAATTATTGAATTTAAGACAATAACATTTTGTTCTAAATTTGTCATCATTCATTTTATTAATTGCGCAATTTACTCTAGATATTCCATATACATATTGCAAATGCCGCAACTTCAAATGTATTGTGAACAATTCAACATCAAAATATACAACATTTGTTATTTAAAACCATCAGTTTATATTCCAACTCAATATAGCCCTACAATTTTATTAACCACGAGTTAAGGTGGGATGCGGAAATTTATTTTATAAATTTGAGGTGGTCAGCGCAGAAGTGATGTAATCCACAAAAATTCTCAAATAAAGTTAATAATCGGAAGGGGTTTTAAATGATATGTTTCATAAAATAGAAGTGGATAAGATCAATAAAAAAAATGTATTTCACTGTGAATTCCACTTTTTGTTATTTCAACTTTTATTAGAACCACTCCACATTTAATATTTAATTGTGCTTTTAATGTTACTATTGAAAACCAATTTTGTAATAACAATAATCCAGAAGATTGGATTAATACCAATCAAACCTAACAACCCCCCACATAGTATAGTAGGTAGATCATCAAATTTAACTTTAAAAAGTAGCTCACATAGTTACATATTGGGTTTGGCGGCCACTGTAATAAAAATAATAACTATGAAGTACCGATTGGTAGTTGATTTCATAGGATACTACAAAATAACCGAGTATATTATGTAGGTACTAATCAGGGAGTAACTTTAGCCCGCTCTCTGATGGTTCAGTAAGGAATGAACATTTCACTGGCTACTGCAAACACTGCGCAGAAAAGTCCCACAATGGACTGCGCCGCAAACCGTTACCCAACTTTGGCGAACTTTACTTTTCTGCGCAGTGTGTGCAGCGGCGCGTGAAATATTTGATCCTTACCGGATGGTCAGAGTGGGCTTAGACTAACATACATCCGGAGGCAGTGAATACAGAGGGATGAAATCTAATTAAACATTCATGCTGATGCCAACATCTTGATTGCCATGATTTTATTTAGCATGTTGAACAAAAAGTAACACATAAGGGGTGGAAGTTTCTAGAAGATCTAAGATTACAGAAAAAGAAAAAGAAAAATCGAAATTAGAATGACAAAGATTTTCTAGATCTTTTCTTTGGTTTAAACATTATTATAAAGCAGAAAATCTCTAGAAAATGCGAGCTCTGGCATCATGAAACTTGAACAGCAATTTCAATCTGAATTTCTAGATCAAGGAAACTATTTCCATCTGACAATGCAATTTCAATCACTAGCTATGGAGCTTTTAAATATCCATAAACTGTCAAAGAATAAGACTAGATGCCATATTTTAAATCTGTTCAATAAGAAAAAAAGAGTGTCGAAACCTGACGGGTGATGTTATAAATTAAAAATAATTATGTTTTGATGCCGAGTAGATAAATCTGTATTGATCTAGAAAATCTTGATTTTCCGAGTTAAGAAAAAAGTGCCTTTTCATGAGTTAATAAAATAAACTAAAGAGGGACACTTTTTACTTAGCCCAATGATAAACCTATGCAATGGATTTGGATATGGATTTGTGCACAGAAAGCGAAATAAAAACACAACCACATGTTCACATGATATTAATGGAGAAATAAACAATGATAACAGTGAAATGGTTAAAATTTAAAACATTTGGGAGCCAACCTACCCCCTCCGACGAATAGATTCCAATTGTATAGAATTTAGCATCTTGGACTTTCCATACTTTTCCTTGGGCAGGCTTCAGGGATGGCAACATTAAGGGATAAATTTCAACAAATTCCAACGGTGTTGCCAATGTTAATCATTGGTTAGAGGGGCGGGTGTGAATATGACGCATGTTGGGGTAAAAATATGTATGGAGAAAAGTAAGCACTTGAATACTATGCTTGTCTGATGCCAGCACTAGAGTGATAGTGAGCATTACAGGGGAAAAAAACATTTCTAATCTGGCAACATAATAATCAAATCTGGGAATAAAAAGATGATTTAAAAATGGGGAATATAATAATTATGACAAGGGGAAGAAAAACTACAGAAAAAAATTATTATTTTTCAGAATTAATCAAGATTTTTATCGGGAGCTAAAATTAATGGTTCCATGACAGTTGATCCCCCGACAGTTGGCCCCCCGACAGTTGATCCCTCGGACAGTTGATCCCTGACAGTTGATCCCTCCGACAGTTGATCCCTTCGACAGTTGATCCATGACAGTTGATCCCTCCGACAGTTGATTCCCTAAAGGATTATTTTTGTTGTACGTCCTCATTTGTAAAGTAAGCAAGCAGAGAGGATATGCAGCTGTATAACAAAAGTCGATATACTTATATCTGCAGGCGTCTTGAATGGAAATTGGCTACATAAAATATTTTTACTAACAATAATGCCGAGTCTCCGGAAGAGTTATGCAGTGACGATATGCAGTAGAATAACAAAATACGACATACTTATATATGCAGATGACTTTGGGAAAATACGCTATAGGTTCTTATTTGTATATAATATAATATAATATAATTAAATGTACCAAAAGCAGTGAATAGTAAAAATATTTTATGTAGCAGATTTCCACTCAAGACGCCTGCAGATGTAAGTATATTGACTTTTGTTATACAGCTGCATATCCTCTCTACATACTTACTTTACAAATGAGGATATACAGCAGAAATAATGATTTAGGGGATCAACTGTAGGAGGGATCAACTGTCGGGGGGATCAACTGTCAGGGGGCCAATTGTCAGGGGGCCAACTGTCGAGGGAACAACTGTCGGGTCACCAAAATTAATAGTAAATATAACATTTTATTTTTCTTTTTAATGAGATAGATTATGGCTACTTTTCTATTCAGTTATTAAACAAGAGTGTGGACATTGTTGATTTTATAAATTGATAAAATTTTACATATTTTAATAGTGGAGTTGTCAAACCCTCACTCTGGAATATTCTGCTGATTTCGAGAGTCAAAAAAAACTGTTTGTAACACGAACACAATAATTATGTAATTTTTTTTCACTAAATATAAAAAAAAAGGTTAAATTATCTAGTTACTTAACAACAAAAGGTATTTCTTTTTATGTTCAAGGTGTTCCAAAGGGTTTGTAGCGACTGTCTCAAATTCAATCAAAATATCCAGAGGGGGTTTCACAACTTCACAATGCATTTGTTAGACAAGTAAATAAAACCAATCAAAATCAATAAAAAAAAACAACAAAAAAAAACAACTCAATGAAGCAGTTAAAAACGAAACTTTCGTGTAAAAATGGGATTGAAATCTGCCTCAAATCAATATTAATAATATTACAAATATCCTATCCAACAAATTTATATAAATAAATTGTGTGGGACGAAAAATAACAAGACACACAAAAATTAGCGAAGTGAGCGTTAAAACATCACTCAGCATAACCTAAAAATGATTATGCTCAAGCAGTAATCTTAAATTATTGTTAGAGGTTCAAGCAAATTTTATTAGCGTGTTGTTAAATTGAATTGATCTTCCGGCACGATCCTTACCCTCTCTCTCGTATACACTCCAGCTGCTTGTGGCCGAGTCTCCGAGGTTCGCCCCTCGCATCGGTGGCGACAGCGTCCAGCTCGTCGAATGATGGAGCCAGGAATAGGTCCTGGAGGTTGGGGCGCTTGGGGCGGCCATTGCCGTCACCGCTAGATCCTGCAGAGGATGGCAACACTACGGAAAAGGGTAAAAATATGTAATTTAAAAAATCAAATTAATGGACCAAGAGAATAAAACCCAACAGAAGAATTAAATTATTTTGTGTGCATGAGCAACACCTTATTTTATGACATTACAAGACAGACTTAGGCAGCCAAGATGGCCACCAATCCTTTTCAAACATAATTATGAAATTACCATAACACGGGCATGTGCCTAGTTTGAAAGTTTAAAAAATGTTAACTCTGTACTAAAACTTATAAATAAATATTAAAAAAAAATTTTAAATTTTTTACTCAATGGGTTGTTATTAATTATTTACTTAAGTTGTTGTGTTTCATTTAGCTTCTAGTGAGCTGAGATTGCCCATCTGATACGCAAAATTTGTACCATTGAACGCCGGCGTATCCGATGGGCAATGTAAAAACGAACTTTCTTTTCGTATATATGTTGAATATAGATAGCAATTCTGGAGAAACAACATATTATAGATACATATATTTTTTTTATAAATATCTAAACACAACCTAAGACGGTACAATTTACAAAAACATCCATTTTGCAAAAAACAAGCAAGTTATTATGAAAATAAATGTGCAAAATTTTACCCTCAGCACACTACGGAAATATTGGGCCGTGGGAGCTCGGCGTTCCAAAGATGAATAATGTTCTATAGTAAAGTTGCTTACATCTAAAATATGAAATCCAAATGGGTAAATCGAAGATGTTCATGAATAGCGCTGTCAGCTATAAAATAAATAAGTTCGGCAGAAATACTAAACGATAAGGGGCCAAATAAGATTTAAGAAGTGATGGCAGGGCTTCATTCAGTAGCTGCATAATGATGAACATTATCTATAACTTTATGGTGAAATTTAGTTAATATTGCTAAAAATTTTAATATTAAAACTTACCTATGGGAAAAGTCTTCCAGTGGTACAGAAACTCCTCCGCAACCAGTTTGATATTATTGACCAGCTGCTCCACTTCGGGTGGGGCCCCCACCAGGTTCACATCGAACTTGATTGGCTGCTTTTCCGGCTGCTGGGGACGCTCCGGGGGGAACAAACTGCTCGGTCTGGCTCCCGGGGTCTCAGAAATAGATCGGTTAAAGATGGACGTCGGTCGCGCGGGGTTGCCAGCCCCATTGTCCGGCCTCATCGTGAGAAATACCTAATACTGCATACTTTGAAATTTGAAAAAAGAATTCATATTCTTTTCAAACAGCATCTTCTCCTATCATAATATTACAGATATAAAAGTAGGTACTTGAAACTGTTTTTTTCCGGCTATATTATATTGTTCAGTGCTTGATTTCAAATGTGAGTGCCATGATTTATTTATTCTTTTGTAGTGGTTGCATTTTTTGTTTGTTATATTGTTACTAGGTATGTTTTGAAAGAAGTAATAACATATTGGTGTATGGTGAAAAATTTATGAAGACTGTTGAGATATCTGAAACAAGGGAAAACATAAGTTGAGTAATCGTCAAACATAAAAGAAATAAAAAAATAAATTGGCCTAAATTTTAAATAGAGAATCCACAAAAGATGTCTTGAACAGCCAAATAAACCATCATAGTTATTTTTGGGCAATAGTGTACAATTTTAAAAACAATTGATGAGAGAAAATTGTAGATTACAACTTATTTTCCATTTTCTCTTTTACGAAAATGTATGATACTCATGGGAAAACAATAAATTATTTTAGAACAATGGAACAAGATATCACTGTTATAATGAAATTGTGTTACAATGAGTAATATATTATTGAAGAACGGATATTTATAATATAAGGTATTTATGCAGACAACAAAGCTAAAAAAATAACATTTTATTCTATCGTCTTATGTCAAACTAAACTTGTCTTTCAACATTGAACGAAATACGAGAGGACTTATTTTAAAACGGCTTTTCGGAATATCACCATTACAAATACCGACGGTCCCTGAATGCGTTTAACATTATACGTTTTAAAACAATGTAAAAGCCTCGAAATTGCGCTGACATTACTTTACAGGAGTATTTGTCGACTCTACTAAATAGAACATCATCAAAATGAATGAAATGATGAAGGCAAATAAGAAAATTAGAGTAGGTATCATAAGTTGAATAAGAAAATAATTTAAGTAATCAGTAACAATGTCACACCGTTGAACAATATTATTATTTGTATGCTAATTAGATACGTTCAGAGTTTAGAGTTATTCGAGTTCAGGATAAACATTAGTTAAGCCGTCGATAACAAGAGACATCCTCCTAACCTCAGCGCGAGACGTCAACTTTAAAAGATGACAGAATTATAATTTTCATCAAAGTTAAATTAAGTTCATTCGTTTTTATTCAAATATCACAATAAAGAATCAACTGAGATGATATCATAATTCAGGAAATTCCAATTTTGAAGGCAATTATATACTAAATAATAATTTGTGCAAAGTAAAAATGTATTGGGCCGTACCTTTTCCATGTCCAACTATAACCACAAAACTATTCAATATACAATCACAGCTCACACACAAATTATAAATAAAAGCTACGTTTTAAAATGTTTGCGTAAACGGGCACACGAATAGTTAGTTATACACAAATTTTTGTTCTGTAAATCACTTTATTGAAAATCCGACAACCCGAAAGAAAAAATTAGTTCTGTTTTGCGGATTGCGGACAAAGGTGGTAGGCGTTTTCACACGGGAAAGCTTTAAGACACTATTTGGAATTAAAATGAACTCCAAGTAAATCAGCCATTTTGATAGCATAACGATGTCCTAGTACAATATTCCGGAATTAGAGACATCTAGAGTTCAATAGAACTTCTAAAGCAGAATGACGATAAAAAAGATTTCTACTAATATTTATTTTATGTCCATAAGTCGCGGGCTTTTCTTTCATTGTTTTGAAAATTATTATAAAATAAACTTGTCAATAAAAATGATATATATGAAATTCATTGCCGAAATACCGAATACACCAAAAGTGTAAATCAAAAATTTGTGAGGAATGTTTGCAAATCTTTTTGGTGATAACTGAATATTTTAATAATTATAACACATACTATAAATAGGATTTGTTTTTTTGGTTAAAAAACCTTCGGAAACTTTCTTCCACTTGGTTATTTTCGTCCGGACCGGTCTGAAGATGCCCGTGATAGGGTGAAACCGATCCGGTCGAAAATAAATAAGTGGAAGAGAGTTATAAAGGTTTTTTAATTTAAAAAATCATATTCAAATGAAATTTCACCTTGAATTGAAAATCATATTTAAATGGAATATAAAAAAATCATATCAAAATGGAATTCCACCATGAATTGACAGTTTCAAAATTAGAAATAACTGTTATAAAGATTTTGGTAAATAATCATATAAACACGTATTTTTCATGTTAGTTTTTTTTAATGTTAAAACTCAAACTAAGAACCTCAAAACCTATTTTATGTAAAATACAGTATATTAATTAGACATAAAATAGGTTTTAAGGTACTTGGATTGCGTTTTTACGTAAATAAAAATAAAATAAAACTAGCCTAATGCTTGTTACACACAGTTAATATAATATGTGGGCGTGGCATATCTCTCGATATCGCTCACCATACAATCCCATTCAGTCGTCACACACGGGTACTATCATATATCTGTGACAATTGTATAGCGAGCGTACCCCCCTCCCCCCATATATATATATATATAATGATATTATCGTATGCCGTATGTAACCAGCTTTATGCTGTATGTAATCAGCTTAAAAGTCATACATAAACTTAAAGCTTTACCAAGCTTTAAATTAATTAAAATTCGTGATTTTGCTTCTCCAGTGATTGAAATAGTTGCTCCTCATTGTAATTAAACTAATACAATGTGTTTTTCATCAATTTTGTGGGTATTAAGAAATACGTGCTAATATGCATATTCAATAAGGTTTCATTACTTTCATTTTCATGGTCTTATTTTTTTCTATTCTTCTGATTAAAAAAATGGCGCCAAAGAATGCTGAAGACCTACACAGTATAAATAAATTGATTTATTTAAAAAAAAAAAAAAAACTGTGCAATACATATACATCTCGAGTACGAATCTAAAGGTCGCGGGTTCAAATCCCGGCGTGCGCAAGTAAATTTTATTTAATTAATTTGTGTTGTTTCACAATTAATTCATATGAAAATAATATACAGTATATTTGCACACGTTCCAGAGTGGAAGATACTCTCAATATCGCCCTGGTGAAAGACCACCATTCAGAATTGAAACGCTGCTTGAAATGGCTGTTAGCCGTGTTTGGTGACCAGATCTGAATAGCCAGGTATTTCCCCTTTTCCCCACCTTCCTCTCCCCCTTCTCCTTCCCCTCCCCAATACTTCAGCCTCAAAACATTCCCCAATTGGGAATGCCATAGTCTCACTACCTCCAGACGTTTGGGAGCAGTTTGGGACTCTTGTGCGGTATTCATATTAAAAAAAACGTATTTATTACACGTATATGTGTATTTATTTATTTTCTTCATTAATTTTTGTGGTATTATGCCGTGTTGAGCTACCTTCTCATTTAGCTAACGTTTCGGATAGCGTTACAGTGTCTATCTTCTACCCCGGAGGGGGAAGCGCAATACGGTATAATAACACAAAAATTAATTAAGAAAACAGTTTTGACCTCGGAAATCTGAGTAAAAATACCGCAACATTTTTTGTTATACCCTAATTTATAACAAAAGTTCTAACTATTGCTTTTATTTACATGGATCGTTGTGAATTGGAATAATTTTGTGGAAAAGTAAAATGAGAATAAAGTATTGAGACAGAAAGGTCATTTTTGCAAAACAAAAACCACAATTTTTGGTAGTTTCCAAGCCGCTGGTAAATTTTGATGTTTGTAATTTACAAGATGGCGGTCAGCGGCGAAGCGAGTGACATAGTATGTTGACAAATAATAAAAAGACTGAAATAAAATGTCCAATACTCCATCGACCCGTAAATACGGGGCGCAAAAAATTAGACTTACCAGTAAGTATACCAGACAATAGTCAACGGTGCTCCAATATGTGTAAAATTTGACTAAATTTTGGTGTTCCTCAGGCTAAACCAATATGGCCTTATATTTTGGAACCTAAATATTATACCTTCTCCTTATCATAACTAACATAATTTGTTTATTTTCTTTCAGTATTGTGCGCTCGGAATTTAGTTCGCAAAGATTTGTTTCGTAAGTTGATTTTGATATTGAACTTATTTTAAGCTGTCACAAGAAGTCTGCCCAGTCGACGATTACGGTTTTGACTTTTGACATGTTAAAACCTTGTGATTCCATCAAAATCATTGCTTGTCCTTTTTCTGTGTTCATGATTTCATTCTGTTCACAGGTTTACCAGACCCATTTGCCAAAATTTCTGTAGATGGGAGCGGGCAGGTTCATTCGACTGAAACTGTCAAAGCGTCCTTAGATCCGAAATGGAACTCACATTACGATTTATATTTGGGCAAAGGTGACGGCGTTACAATAAGGTAAGCCCGATATTATTTCACTTATGTCTCATTAGTTTTGAATGATTTGATAATGAATGTTTTATTTAATTTTTATGCAGTGATGTCATCAATGACAACAAGTGTGTTGGTGAATGTGTTACTTCATTAACATGCTTCTCTTGATGTTTTACAATATTATGTATTCAAAACATAAATGTCAACACCTCACTGAACCGTTGTGTGTTAATATATATTTTTGGTGGAATGTGATACCAGTGTCGAATGAAAATATGTAATAAATTATTACATTTTATCACAACAAATGAAGGAAAACAACTTATTGATTATGACTCAGATCTGTCTCATTCATCAATAACCACTTTTTTTTCTATTTCTGTGAATTCAATGATTTGAAAGTTAATTAATATTGCACAATTAAGCAACTGCATATATTATGTAAATTGAGAACATTATTTGTATTCAAAAGATTATGTAATTCATCACTCTAAATACCTTTACTTGCACACTTGAAATTGAATAAGAAATGAGTTCTAAAAGATTATGAATATATTATACCACTGTAAAATTTCTTCAAGACGGTAATCATATTTTTAAATGATACCCAAAGAGTGCATAATGTCATAATAACAACATGCCATCTAGTTCCATTACAAAGTAGCTACTAGATTCCAAAATACTATTTATAACATACACTGTAAACAACAATGGCATAGTTCCTAACCCTGAAAATATAATAAATCTTGTGGCAACATTGCATTCAATATGTTTCAGAAAAAAGGGGGAATTAAAAATAATGCATTGAATTTCAAATTGTTTTCTAGCATATGGAATCATCGAAAAATTCACAAACGTCAAGGATCTGGCTTCTTGGGCTGTGTCAGAATACAAGCTGCCACCGTTCAAAGGCTAAAAGACACAGGATGTAAGTAGTAACCAATATCCTTATCTGTGTCAAGCGCACTACTTCTCTTTCATTTATCTACTTCCTGGCCGTATTGGGCACCTACCTAACTGTACATGATTACTATTAACTGCTGGGGTTTTTTAGTGCGGCGATTTCACTATGATGTCATTTGAATAGGTCAGTTTACAAATTCTATTGTTTAGGGTTTTCCTGAAACAAAAAGTACTGATTTTGTTTTTAATACATTTATGTAACTGAGTTTCATTGCCAAAGACTGAAACACACATTTTTACAATTTTTTATTTTTATGTTGTCATTTTTATATCTTTATTAAATTTCGTAGGGAATGTTAAAGTTTAACTATTTTTATATTTCCTTATTCATTCAATTTAAAGATTATTTAAGGATCTTACGATCACCAGATTTAATTATTGTATCGATTATTATTTTAAAGATTTTAATGTTAGTAATAATTATACGTATATATGCATGAAATCAAACAATGACTTTGTTTAACGGTCAGCACCCAAAAATACGCACCTTGCAGGTTGCTAAAGAAATGCTATGAATGATTTATTTGTTAATTCTATTCGGGCAATTAGTAAAATGTATAAAATTTCAAAAGACAATAATCCTCAAATTGTAATCTATTAAATTCTATATGAAATATGAACTGAAATTTTAGGTAAAACATTCAAAATTGCTTTCACTAGTTTTCAAACTACATCTATTTTCAGACATTTTGGGACATATTTCATAGAATTTAAGGTTTAGAGGTTGAGGATTTTTTGACTTTTGAAACCTTATAAATTTTCCTAGCTTTCCATGTAGGCTTTACAGATAAATCATTAGTGGTATCGCCTGGGTTACCAACCTGCAAAGTGATGTTTAAGACCATTTTTGAGCGCTGGCCCTTAATATTGTTATTTTTACTATAATATTTGTAGCCGATTGGTTTCACTTTGTTTCCTCTTTCCTTCAGTATATACATTTACAACTAACATTGCTTGTTATTCATTTTCGAGACATTTGAAATTGTGAACTCTAAAAATAAACATTGTACTAGAATAATAATAAGATTTTACTATAATATTTGTAGCCTATTGGTTTCACTTTGCTTCCCCTTTCCTTCAGTATATACATTTACAACTAACATTGCTTGTTATTCATTTTCGAGACATTTGAAATTGTGAACTCTAAAAATAAACATTGTACTAGAATAATAATAAGATTTTACTATAATATTTGTAGCCTATTGGTTTCACTTTGCTTCCTCTTTCCTTCAGTATATACATTTACAACTAACATTGCTTGTTATTCATTTTCGAGACATTTGAAATTGTGAACTCTAAAAATAATCATTGTACTAGCATAATAATAAGATTTTACTATAATATTTGTAGCCTATTGGTTTCACTTTGCTTCCTCTTTCCTTCAGTATATACATTTACAACTAACATTGCTTGTTATTCATTTTCGAGACATTTGAAATTGTGAACTCTAAAAATAAACATTGTACTAGAATAATAATAAGATTTTGACTTCTGTCAGTATTACTCAGCAAGAAAGTTTACCTAAACAATGTCATAAGTCAAAACAACTTTTTGTGTTTTTAATCACTTTACAGTAGTGAGAAATACAAAAAAAAAACAATCTTAGTAATAAACTAACTTTTTTGAGTTTTATCACTCTTCTTGAAACCCGAAAATATAAATATATGCAAAGCCGGTTATAGGAACAGAGCTTATTGCGTGTGGTACAGAGAGGGCATTGCGTAACTATTGGATTTAGGTCTTCATATTGAGGGGGGTGCCCTTTGTTTGTATCACTTGACCCTAATTCTAAGAAAATATCCATATTGTCTATTTGTATGGGTATAGATGAGCATATGAGACGGCCTCCGTGGTCGAGGGGTAAGGCTCTCAACTATAATTTCGGAGGTCGCAGGTTCAAATCTCCATGTGCGCAAGTAAATTTTATTTAATTTGTGTTGCTTCACAAGTAATTTATTTCAAATAATATTTGCGGCATATTCCAGAGTGGAAGATACTATTAGTATCGCCCTAGTGAAATACAACCATTCAGAATTGAAATGTTGCTTGAAATGGCTTTAGTCATGTTTGGTGACCAGATCTGAATAGTCAGGTACTTTCCAACCTACTTCGCTCTCCCAACTATCTTCAGCCTCACAACATACCCCATTTGAGTATGCCATAGCCCCACTGGCTCCTGACTGTGGGAGCATTTGGGACTCTTGTGTGGTATTCACATAAATAAACAATTAATGTATATATACGTATTGACCGGTCAGTGGCTGATTTAGCATCGCATCTGGGTCTCACCCAGGTGTCATGAGTTTAATTCCTCAGCTGGCTAAGTCCTCCATCATGACACAAGCAACATCTTCCACTTACTGTGATGGTAGTAGGAGATTTTCAAATATTGTCAGGTTACCCGTAACCCGGGAATGACTTGTCTTTTTTAAAAATGAATAATAAAAAAATGTTTATTTCTACAATGCGGGCCAAATAGATATAACTATTTATTTTGAAGATTCGTCCCCTCTAATAGTAATTAACTGCTGACTTTAAACTATTGAATATATTAAGAAGCCCTTTCTGTTCTGTGCAGCCTTCTTTGAATCACGAATCCCCTTTATAGTAATCCCATTTAAAATAGATTGTAGATAGTCAGGCACTTCTCAACCTTCCTCTCCCCAGTTTCTTCAGTCCCACAAACAAATTAGGGATGCCATAGTCCCAGTGGCTCGCGGCAGTTGGGACTCTAGTGCAGTATTTACATAAAAATATTTTTATCAGAACAGTTTTAGTTCATCGTTTTGACCCTTTGAAAGCCGGGATTTTTGGCTGAGAAATTGCTAAAAACCAGAGCGTTTTCCGCATTGTGCCAGGTGAGTGTAATTTCTTGCTGGTTTTTTTGCAAAATTATGTCTTTGTAAATGGTACTTGTACGGGACAAGATCTGTAAACTCTTGCCGCACGTTTAGAAGAAGAAGATGATGCTGGCCACTTCGACGCTTCAGAGCAGGTTAGGAAGGAAGGGGGAAGGTGTATGCCTTGAGGGGGGGAAATGCCTTGAGAAAGGCAAACGATTTCTTGCAAGGAGGTGGTGAAGGTGAAGAAAAAGTCTTGGATCGGTTTTCAGGCCGGGTGAAGATGCAGGCGAAGTAGGCAGAAGAGGTGTTGAATCCGTGAGAATACTCTACTTTTTTAGAATTGCAACCGTCGCTTAAGTACTCCGGTGCGATATCGTGCTGAGAGGAGCCGGCGTATCGGGCAGTTTGAAATCGTGAGTTTTTCGCGAGCTGCCGTAGATTCTGTCAATCTTGGATCGACTTAATCAAAAAATTAGGATGTGAACCTCGACCTCCTGCTTGAATTGAGCCTATTGCAATCTTCACCTATTTTTTATTAAAGAAGCCTAAATTATTACAAAAAATGTCGTGGCGGTCAAAGTAGGACAGTTGATACTTTGCCGCCGAATTACAGAAAAATGCATTGTAAAAACATAAATTCAGTAAGGTTATTCGATTCCGCGGGTGCTAATGAACAGATCAGAAAAGATCGTTTATTTAGATCAGTCACCGCAGCCGCAGAAATCGCTTACAAAGATAGATAATTTTGATAGAACAATAATTTTGACAAGTTTTTTGTGGATCGCAAGGGCCCAGCCAATGGGGGCTCGCTTAGCTTTCGGGACCGTCGCCGGGAGCGACTGTAGAAGTGGCGGGGGTCGGAGAAATGTCCCGTTAGTGGCCAGTGGCGGCTAGGCACGAAAACGATATTCAGGGGCGTAGAAAAACGAAGGCGATAACGTGCACTTTTTACCGTCCTCTTCTTCTCCACGCCCGGAACTCCGCTTATCGAGAGCCATATGAAATGAAATATGAAATCGGGCGTTGCACAAATCATCATTTGTGCAGGCATAGTTCGATATAGAGATTTGTATGTAAGTCGCGTCTCCATCGATGAAAATAAAATATGAAATCGGGCGTTGCACAAATCAACATTTGTGCAGACATAGCTTGATAGAGAGTTGTATCGAGTCGCGTCTCCATCGAAGCGGCACGAACCCGATAGAGAGTTGTATCTAGTCTCGTCCCTATCGAGTTGTGGTCGGGCCGTCTGTGTGAGCCCGACAGGTACGTCGTACGAGTTCGATATAGAGGATTGTATCTAAGTCGCCCCTCCATCGAAGATGCACGAACCCAATGGAGATTTGTATCGAGTCGCATCTCCATTGAAGCTGCACGAACCCGATAGAGAGTTGTATCTAGTCTCGTCTCTATCGAGTTGTGGTCGGGCCGTCCGTGTGAGCCCGACAGGTACTTCGTACGAGTTCGATATAGAGGATTGTATCTAAGTCGCCCCTCCATTGAAGATGCACGAACCCAATAGAGATTTTTATCTAGTCGCGTCTCTACTGAGTTTTGTACCGGTTTGATGTTATGCAAACGGAGGGTATTACAAACTTGAATTCACGTCTGGTATAGTACTGTCTTACCAGATAATTTGTTCATGTATTTATAAACATTGTGTATAATATATAAGTAGTTTCCCCAGAATTGCTTCACATATTTAGAGAAATGATTTTTTTGATTCATCAGTATACACAATATACAAGAATAGAATAACAATAATTAAAAAAAAATCAATGAAATAAAATTAATTAATAATTAATATTATATAGTGGTTTACATTAAACATTTATTATTCTTTTTATTGAAAATGACACCACAAAGTGAATTTAAATTTATTGAAGAAGTGAATTAAATTTATTTGAGCATTGTACAAAGATATTTAAGACTCAAAATCCCTTGAGAACGTGACCATTCCGAATCAGCTTCATAATATGTGTTGCCGACCCACAGGTTAAGCATCTGTTTACCCTCTAGAAAACGCCTGCCAAAGGGGGTCCAATTCCTTGGGTTAGGAAGCACCTGAGGTGAACTATCGCAAATAAGATCTATATAAATTAACTGTTATTACTATTGGGAACACTTTATCTAGGATTTCTGCGTTATTTCAGAGTTTCCTTTGTTGTATTTTAGCTATTGGTGTTGATGATAAATTATTATTGATTATTATTATTAATTATTGATTGACTATGATGATTAATTCTTTGTTTTTGTTTTCAGACCAATGTCTGGAGCTATGCAAGGCCAGCGCGGGCGACACAGAGGCTGTCCGAGGGCAGATCATCGTCTCCCTGCTGTCCCGAGACGGAGGCTCTGGGGGGCGCTCCCCCCTGGCGGTGGTGGGCCCTGCGGGGGACCTCAGGCCCCCCACGCTGCCCTCGGGATGGGAGGAGAGAACCACTGGCAGCGGGAGGTAATCTTAAGAATAATAATTACATGTAGAAATTTGTGACTTACTTTGGTTGCTAATTTATGTTATGTACAAAGATAATATGTAGTGCAATATCTGATGCTATTGATGCTGCTTAGACTGTTAGAGATACGGTTGAATCTGTATCTTAGTGATGTGATTCAAAGGAATTGACCTTCTTCCATTTCACACTAATCCTTAAACATTGTGCTGTTTGTAATGCATTGTTCATTGACTGATTGAGTTCGATACTCTTGGTGGGTACCTACTTACTCCCTTTTCAGAACAAATTTATTTTAGTGAAAAGGTTTGTTCCTATAAACCTTAGGGTTTTTGACTTTTGTAATGCATTGTTCATTGACTGATTGAGTTCGATACTCTTGGTGGGTACCTACTTACTCCCTTTTCAGAACAAATTTATTTTAGTGAAAAGGTTTGTTCCTATAAACCTTAGGGTTTTTGACTTAAAAAATTGTAATATTTGTATTTAATTGGTAGTAAGAGAAAAAAAAATTGTAATATTTGTATTTAATTGGTAGTGAGAGCTATAAGTAGTCAACATGAATCTAACAAATCATTCGAATTCAGCTGATAATTTTAATTTCTCCTGCAGGACATATTTTGTAAACCACGTGACCCGATCGACCCAGTGGAACCGTCCCACGAGACCGGCTGAAGAGACCGAAACATCTCCGGTTACTCCTCGTCACTCCCGAAGTAGCTCCCAAGGTGCCCCTGCTCCCGCAGCTTCCGCATCACCCTCCCCGCCCGCAGCCCCCATCCATCGCCGCAGTCACAGCAGCGCCAACCCCTCGTCAGATAATAGCCTATCTCTAGCTCCCCAACCAGCAAATCAGCAATCGGATCTAAACATATCACTCCCGTCTGAAGTCGCCGCAAATGGAACCACCAATCCTCCTCCACCAGTCAGTCAGAGCATCCACAAATTGAATTCGATACAAAATTACTTGGAGAAGAAAACCGCAACGGAAATGAACAAAGTCACCGCCGACAAAACTAGTAAAGAACCAAATAACCGATTCTCAAATGGACACATTGCGGACGACACCATGCAAGTCCCTACGTCAAGCGCAAGCAGTTCCACCACGATTAGCCCCACGAGTCCGAAGAATTCTCTGCATTCTGAGATAATGAATGCAGTACCAAAAGTGGCGAATAACACAAAGTCGCCGAGGAATTCGTTGATCATCCAAAATGGGCACAATGCTCCCGGCCCTCCTGCAGGGGCGATAGTGCCCACGCTGGCTGATAGGGTGCCCACTGATGACGTGTGGAAACTGAACAAGGTGAACAGTGGACCAGTCTCTCTGCCGAGTCCGCAGAGACCGGAAACTTTGGTGGTTGATACGCAAACCACTCCCGCTCAACCTTCAAGGTACGTTATCATTATTCAGTGATACTCTTATAAAAATTTTCAAAGGGGTGGAAAAAATGGGTGGGTTTCTAATTAGGGGCCATTTTTTATTTCAGTTTTCATAAGAATGAAAAAGAAAACATTAAATGGGAACCTTATGTGGTGGTTTTACTGTACAACATATTTTTACATACACATATAGTGACCACTCGATTAAAACAATGTTCTATGTTACTTTCAACTATCTAAATCTTATAATTATCACCTGATATCGAATCATCTATTAGTAATTATTCTATGTTTTGTAATTATGTCTTTTTATTTTTTCAATTACTATATCGTTATCTTCTTTGGCTACTTAACATTCCACTATGATAATCCTGTTATAGTATCACATTTAAAAGTAGATAAAAATTGAGGGCGCTGTGATCGCTTAAATGGCAATGCAAAGATAGCTCATAGGAAAATCAAAGTAAGTTTAAAGAAGCACAATGGTCCAAGTGAATATTTTTTACTTTAACCAAACAGTCTTCAGAAATCAGTGGTACTTTCTGAAAGGAGATGATTCTACTTCATATTCTTAGATAATTTTACATTAAAACTTTTTATTTATTATTTAACACATGGAAAGGCGATTTTTATGTATTTCTGAAATTTGTGCATCGAAATAACCATGCATTAGATATTAGATAAATAAAAATAAAATCAAATTCACAGACAAAATTATAAACTAAAAAAAAAATCATTATGTTTTTCCTTTGGACGTTATTCTTTGTTTACTAATAAGCTGTCAAACTCGAATGTCAAGGATAACATCAAATCAGAATGTACATGGCTATAAAAATCGTCATAAATCTACACGAAATTAATAACACTTAGTAGACCATACTGCATACCAGTCATTTCAACAGTGCGTTTGTAAACATCTTCTAAGTTGGACACTAGTTTTCTCGGTTGAAATTCTACCAAACAGCGCTGAAATACACGTCCATTGTTTTGTTTATTCATTTTAAATAAATTAAAAGTATAAATAACTAAAGTAAGAGTAGTGATCAGCGATAACAGTTCAATGTGGATTTTTGACAACCTACAACAAAATATCAAAGACCTCGGTGTTGCCATAGATATTTTTCAGTTCCATTATACAATTCTAATCAAAAGGATTTCCTTCCTACTGTCCTGCTTAGCTTTATTATTTTTCTTTATCGGCCACTTTTTCTGTTCTATATACTTTTTTTTATTATATATGTATTAAGAGAGGCTTAATGTCAGGTGGCAATTCGTTTCAACCAATTTAGATTTAAGTGAGATAAAAAAAAATGCATTTTAGGCGTGGATATTATGAATGCAAATAAAAACTGATAAAATTTTTTTTTAAAGAGAAATGTATGAATTATATGTACATATTTATTCACTCATAAAATGGTTAACCTCGATACGGGCTTAGTTCTAGTGAGGTTAATAATTAGATTGAAAAACAATAAATTTAAAATATGAAGAAACAGTAAATAAATAAATGTAAACTACATTGTCTATTTATCCTACACTTATTAGTGTTACTAATATGTTTTGTTGCATAAATATTCAACTTGTATTTCATAATACTTATCGTCAATGTTTAATGTTGAAAAAAAAATCAGTTTGATGCATTATACACCGACAGTGAACAGTGTTACCAAAGCATTTCCATTATTTTGCAATGACTGACCCGACTCTTAATTCTTTTTTAGTCGCCCTCCATCACTCCTTCTGTCGTCTCCGGTCCGTGCCGACGCCCAGCAGCGGCGCTCCTCGCATCCCGTCAGCCAGCCCGGGGGGCCCTGGCAGGAGAGGCGGCGCGGAGGTAGGACAGGGGCTGCAGCCATACCCAGCACACCGGGGGCGCAGGACCTGCCCCCTGGATACGGTATGCAATTTTAATAGCACATCTTTGTTAGTATTTATCTGAAGTGTACTTCACTAAACATGCAATGAAAACCTTGGTGAGCTTCATTAAAGAAAGAATAAGGCGAAAGCTGCGCCTATGTGTTGTGAGATTATGGAAGCTATGCAGACTGTCTCTGTGTTAATTAATAATAATAATATATGGTGAGCATTTCATGAAAAGTGGCCAAGTCAAGATCCCTGTCTGTTTGCAAACCAAGTCTGAAGTCCTTTGTATAGACACATACTCACAGCTTTGCAAGTCGGAATGTTTTTTTATGTATATGAAACAAGATGTACTTTAATTAATGATTATACTTGCGAAACTATGAGCCTGCATCCATTGAAAAATCCTCAATCTCAATCTGCCAAAAAACAAGGACTTTGACTTGGTCCAATTTTCGTTGTTTGCTCACGAATATGTAGTTAGTTTTAGGATATAATTTTTTTAGAATTAAAATATAAGTCTCTCACTGCCATAGTTGGTGACTAGATCACTTAGAACTTGCAAGTGCTGTTAAAGTGAAGTGATTTTTAAAAATGATTTTCATATGCGTACATTAATTTTGTTGTTTTTTCTGTAGTGTTCACTTAACTAGGTCAGTTGTGTCTGTTCTGTTCTAGGAGTGTGTATAATGTGTTAGCTGGCATTTATAAACCTTACTTACTAAATTATCATCCATTACAGAGGTGCGCACTACGCAGCAAGGCCAGGTGTACTTCTACCACATAAAGTCAGGAGTGTCCACGTGGCACGATCCCCGCATTCCCCGCGACTTCAGCCCTGCTGCCCTAGCCGCCGACGCCCTGGGACCTCTGCCCCCCGGCTGGGAAATGAGACAGACTGCTTCAGGGAGAGTAAGTACCATAATTCCATAAATATATACCAAGTAGGAGCTTTAATATTTAGGATTTTTCCCTTTTTTTATCACATACTTTTCCCTATTATTTCTTACAATAGCTGGGTACCTTAGCTCCTTTTTCTATCACGGTTAACCTTTACATTCATTATGATTAATCGCTTGTAGAGTGTTGGAACAGAAGATTTTGTCACAGGAAAACAATACTGCTGCCGTAAGTAAAAATACAGTATCTTCCTTGAGACTCCTAAGGAAGGTAATGTGTTTTTACTTACCACAGCAGAATACTACTGTAACAGCAGGCAAAAAACTACATAACTTAAAAAAAAAAAATATATATATATATATAATGGTGTTACACACTTGGTTCAAATAAGACTTAATTGCGTTTCTCTGCAATAAACAAAAGACTTTTTATTCATAATAGGTATTTACAATTTTAACACATCGTTTGCGGGGGTTTTTTAATTAATCCACGCCATAAAGCGGGCAATTTTGTAAGATTCGCGCGCCAAATTACGTTTCACGTAAAACAGCTATAACTACTGAACTATTGATCATATTTAAATAAAATTTTGAGTACTTTACCTTAAATGAAATATTCTATTATTATCTGGTCACAAATGTTTATATTTTTGGATAAAAAATTATAATATTCAAGGTTAAATATAAACATTGGAACACTTTTGTCGTATTGTTGATTTAGTCATTTTATGCACGGCCAACATAATATATATTTTGTAAAATACAAAACAATAAACACTAATATTGTTTCACCCTTTATGTAATGGTACAGCACAAAATTTACACATATACCGGGTGTCGCTACGCACTTTGTGGAC
The DNA here is from genome assembly GCA_022606495.2 of Halesus radiatus. Lineage (NCBI taxonomy): Eukaryota > Metazoa > Arthropoda > Insecta > Trichoptera > Limnephilidae > Halesus > Halesus radiatus. The sequence continues at coordinate 17,118 of JAHDVE020002520.1, read as the reverse complement.
CGCGCACACACGACATCGCCTTCGTAGATTCTTATTTTTGCCGTTGCCTTCAATCTTTTCCAATGTATGTTTTCTCCAAAAACTTCTTCATGTCTTGTATTGTAATATCTTTCCATTTGAGAGATTTCTTGTATATTTTAAATTTGTGCATATTTTGATAATAATATCTGTTAGATTCTTGTACAAGGAGTGTAAAAAAATCCTCTCCTATGAATAAATTTGTTGCTTCCGTTAGACTATTCGGAGCATTATCGGTATTTATACCTGGGCGACCTAAAAACTCTTCCAGTACTGGTGTATTATCTGCCGATGACCATTCTTCTTCTTCATATTCATCTGAGTCTGAATCCGAACTGCTTTCAATTGTTCGACGGAAAAAAGTCTGAGGACGCGCTGTAACTTCATCATCATTAAATTCAAATTCATCATCTGTATGTTTCTCAACGTCACTATCACAAGAATAATTTGATAAATTATCAGCACACAATTCTCCGTCACTCTCATCACTAACGTAGTCCATTGTTATTAGGTATTTTTTTATAAAAAATATGTAACAAATAACTTCACAATAACTTCACAAATAACACAACAGCGATCGATTACGAATATATCATACAATGATAGGTATTTTATACGAAATTCTTAAAGCGGAATGTAGACAGAAACGAAAATGGAGAACGTCTTGAACGAAACAGTATCACTATAACACTGAAGAAATGTAAAGACAAAAACGAAATGTTTATCTTACAGCTTTCAAGTGAATGTTTTATGACCACAGTCGGCCAACCGACCCTAATTCCACGAATTGCCGGGTTTAGGTACCCGGTACAGGTATTACACGCCTCAAAGGAGCTGGCGCCTAATTTTTAGTTCAGAGAGTAACCAAGAATCACACGTTTCTCGTAATATGTTGTAACTCTAAGTGTCAACGCGTTAAGGCGTCTCCCGCGCTCTATCACTAGTATACAAATACAAAAAACGCTTTTAAGCGTTTCCCGCTCTCTACCAACAGTATGGAAAAGACGCCTTTAAGCGTCTCCCGCAAACGATGTGTTAAAAATAACAATAAGAAATTTAAGATGATCAAAATATTCACTCACCTGCAATAAACAAAAGAAACAACATTTAAAGCCTCTATTTCAGGTGTTTTTATCTTCTTAAAAATTATAAAGCATATTGCTACAATAATAAAATTTCGCTCTCGTTAAACGTCACGGCCGTTTAGTCAGTAGTGACATCTAGCGGGCTACCAACTAACCTGTCGGTAACGCGGAAATTACAGAATTAAGAAAGCGCTAACATTAAGTAATGTGGTTTTCTTTACATATATGTATATATAAATATATAATCGTGTTCTATGAATTAAACACTATTTTTTATTTTATTAATTGTAACTTTTAAACCACTTGTTAACAGGGAGAGGGACGTCAGAGAGTTATTATTTATTAATTCAAAATAATGATAATATTATTGTGCAATACGATAAACATGGTGTTTTTAAAGAGAAAAATATTTATTTGCTTTTTTTTTTAAATTTGCATGTTCTTAGCAGTTATCAAAATATAATCAGAAATATTACACATTTCTGACCGTTCTACGCATGTTTTACAAAAACATTTAAAAAGTTGAATATCCTTCAAAAATGCTGTGAAGATTTTTCTGTAACATGTCGATATAAGATAAATTAAAAAAAAGAACAGTGTTTAGTTTAATTTTTTCATGAACACTACGTAACTTAAATTTTTTTTTTTTGTGATGCGGATTACATATATTTGGTTATGTTTATTTATAAAAACGCAACGAGGAATGATTAAAAATACTTTTCTCCACTTTAAAAATCATATTCGTATTTTAAATATTTTGTAAAACATACAATGGGACGGTCAAAAAAGTAATATTTCTGATTATGTTTTGATAAATGTAAATTTATAAAATATTTAATAAATATTTTTCTATTTAAAAACATGTTTATCGTATTGCGTAATAATACTATCATTATTTTGAATTAATAAATAATAACTCTCCGATGTCCCTCTCGCCCTTAAAGAGTTTTACCCATATATGTATCAATTTCAGACAGTATGTTTGTAGCTACATAGCATAGCATTATTGCTTTCATGCGATGGTATACTAATGTATGCATTCACAAAAGTGATTTCTCTTTTGTCATAGCTAACCACATCCTTATTGATTTCCTATTGGAAAAACCACAGTTAACATAAATCCAAATATATGTTAATTTTTTTTTACTTACTTATTTTTACATATGTATTTTATAGTGCAAATCAATATTGAATATTATATCGATAGCTGTAATAAGCCAATATTCACAATAAGCACCTATTTTTAAATGTTTCTTATTTTTATTTCCAGGTTTACTTTGTGGACCACAACAACCGCACGACACAATTCACCGACCCCCGACTGAACTCTCAGATTCTGAACACGCTCATATCCAAACAGCCGCGAACGGGGGCCACAGGCGGCTCCACTGCTGCCGTCACCCCGTCGAAACCCGCCACAACCACGACGAGCACCACATCCGCAGCCACCAGCATCAGTAACAACACCACGGCGACGATATCATCTGCCGCAACTTCTTCGACCACCTCCACTCCGGCAGTTTCAGCCAGCCAGACCCCTAGAACCATAATTACATCAAGATCGGACGATTCAGCAACTACCCCTCAAGCGAGGATAGTACCCAATCTGATAACGCCCGCTCCGACGATGGTTAATAATGCGCCAGGTAACGCTTCCGTTCCGGAACCGAGCCATGGGGACTTGCCGCCGAATCTTCAGGACTGCAGTGACCTGCTGCCGAAGTATAGGCGGGATTTGGCCGCCAAGATGAAGGTGCTGAGGATTGAACTCCTGGCCATGCAGCCGCAGAGTGGACACTGCAGACTGGAGGTAATTAACGCCTTTTCATTTTAGATGTTAAGAATTTCAATATATATTAATATAACTCGATTTATGGTGGTCTGTGTCTGACTGTTAAAAATGTAAAGAAAACTGATATCATTTTATTAGGAAAAGCGTAGTGCCAATATTTCTCTCTTATTTTAATTATTACAAAAAATTTTAACTACAAAGAAAATCTGTACATAGTACTCACATGAATCAGCAAAAACTCTCAAAGCTGTGAGTTGTGGCATTTTGACATTTCCACACCTTTTTTGTCTAGAGTTTTTAGGTTAACACAGCTATTTTCAGCATTTACATCATGAGCTATGTAGTTTTTAAAAATGAAAACAAGATTATTGCTTTTTTCATATTTTACAATTCTTCAATAAGAAAAAACGGTGTTGAAACATGAAACATTCTCACACTCATTACTAATTTACAATTTGACCCGTTTCAGGTGTCTCGCGAGGAGATCTTTGAAGAATCCTACCGCCTGGTGATGAAGATGCGCGCCAAGGAGCTGAGGAAGAGGCTAATGGTCAAGTTCCGCGGTGAAGAGGGCCTGGACTATGGCGGGGTGGCGAGGGAGTGGCTCCATCTCCTGTCCAGGGAAATGCTCAACCCGCAGTACGGGCTGTTCCAGTACAGTAGCGGCAGTCATTATACGCTGCAAATCAACCCAGACTCTGGTATGTTTATTTGACCTCGATAAAATTTCAAAAAGGGTTGAAGATTTATGTTTTTATGACCTATTTAATAGTGATAAACATTTTTCTTAACGGCATATGGTAAGCCTTGAAAATTGACATGAAACGACATTAACGCCCCCTAGTGGCTACAGTCGTTTGTAGTAGGAATTTTGACCTAAATCCACCTTCAAAACCTTTCATGATAATTTGCAAGATGTCAGTATATTCGGTATATATTTTCGAATTCCAAAAATGATTGTTAATTTTAGGTACAATATGAACGGTAAATTTGTCACCTTCCACATGAGACCTGGTAGTGTAATGGTCAGAGGAGTTGCTTTCTATTCGGACTATCTGGGTTCGATTCCTTTCCGTTCTAATGTTTTTTTTTTAAATTATTTTTTTTATACTATTGTATAAATTTAAATTAAGTTAAAAATGTTAATGTTTATGTAAATTTTATTGGGAAAACAAACTATGAATCTCTGAACGCAAATGGAGAGTAGTTCGCTCTATTTAAGACGGAAATTTACGAACGTCTCGCTGATTCGCCGAAGTGAACACGATTGAATGATTCAAATAACCACCGTGGCGCGGAAATTTACGAACGTCTCGCCGTAGGGAACACGAATGAATGATTCAAATAACCACCGCGGCGCTGCGTTCGCTCGATTTAAGACAGAAATTTACGAACGTCTCGCTGATTCGCCGAAGTGAACACGAATGAATGATTCAAATAACCACCGTGGCTCTGCGTCGCTCAACTAATGACAACTTTCTGTAGTGAAATAAAAACAAAATTTGTGACTTGACAAAAAATAATAGGTCAATTCTAATTTGATGATTTGCCGTTTTTTTGTGAAAAATCACCTCAAGTGTACATCCATGACATTGTTAATTTTTCTTTTTACTGTGGCCGTTTTTTTTCGCCTTTTTTATGTTACATATTTATTGTGTTTCGTAAAACTCCATTTAATTTAATTTTTAATTTTAAGAAAATAAATTTAATAGTGTTATTAAAATCTGCAGGTATTTTAGTTTTTATTATTGTGATAGCTGTTTCAGCGTTCAAAACTATTTTCAAATGGTTTTGAACGTCGAAAAAAGCTGTCACAAAAAATAAAACGGAGTTCTACGAAACACAGTAAGTACGTAACATAAAAATGGCGATAAAAAACGGCCATAGTAAAAAGAAAAAATAATGCAAATATACATATTTTCAATAAACTTAATTGAATTAAAGCTGAAAAAAAATACATATCCGTACCAGGGAACGAACTCGCGATCTGTAGATATTGATGGACGAGTGTTATTTCTAAAATATAAGTGCTGATCAAACGTTGGTTTTAGTCAGTTAAGGACTTTGAATGTTTTTTGTATTTTACCCTTTATTAAAAATTTGTATTTTACACACTTCATTCGGGTATTTTTTGCGCCGGCGGACCGTTGAAAATGAAGGTCTTGTGCGAATTTCTTTAATTTGTTTTAAATCTTTATATCTTCGAAAACAATACCTTACCTTTCCCGTACGTAAACGTTTTTTTTGCAAACACCCACAGTTCCTATAAATACTTCATCGTCATCTTACGTCAAATAAGTTTTAATAAAAAATAAAAAAAATAACGATTGAACTCTGACCCAGCGATTGGAAGGCCACTATCCTAACAACTAGACCACCAACTGGTATAAGAGTTGTGACAAATTTAATCTTTTTAAGTGAAAATAAATAAATTTTACACTCAAGTTTAAAAATGAAATCCTGACACATATTTAAAAAAAACGTTAGTTTGCGTTCTCACCGCATAGCAGATAACATTAGCAGCACCTGACAGCCAAAGAATTCATTGATTTATAAACCGGCCTTTCTGAATTAAATGGTGGTTTAAAAATCTCAAAATACTTTTAAAAACTGGAGAAAAATAATTGCCATCATCTGCAAGTGAGTTTTTTTAATAAACTTTACGTAACTTTTTTAAGCCGCATTTAAAAAAACATGAACGTTAGTGTTCATAAACAATTTAAACTGCACCCAACATTTGTTTTTTATTGGAATTTTTATGACCGCATGTTGAAGAAAAACGTTCAAAGGATTTTTTAATGATATTCGATATTTAAAAATATTTTGTAAAACAGACGTAGAACGGTCAGAAAAAGATTATATTTGATTTTGATGAATGCTAAACCTATGTAAATTTTACAAATATATAATTCATATTATTATAGAAAATATAGTAAAACTCTTGAAAGGCGAGCTCAGGCATCACGAAATTTGCACAGATTTTTATGTCTTGTAAATTCTAGGTCGATACGATGCCAATTCCATCTTGAGCTATTGAGATTTGAATTATTCATTTAATGGTCACAAAGTTGTTTGTTTAATTTTTTTCAATTGTGTATTGTCATTCAAAAAAGTTTTCAAATTGAGATCTCAGGCGTATTGAAGCTAGTTTATTATGCTGGTGGTAGTAGTGCTTGCTGGATTCTCTATTTATAATCTAATCTCATCTGCGATAATATTGTATCTACTTCTAGGCGTGAATCCAGAGCACCTTTCGTACTTTCATTTTGCGGGGCGCGTGCTGGGCATCGCCACCTTCCACGGCCACCACCTGGAGGGGGGCTTCACCACCCCTTTCTACCGTCAACTTCTGGGAAAGCCCGTCACCCTCGGGGACATCGAGGGAGTGGACCCCGAGCTCCACAGGAGCCTCACCTGGATGCTGTGAGTTATATATAACCTTTATATTTTCATATAAATTATATATACTGGCTCCATATTTTCTACAGCTATGGGTGTTTTCCGCTCTCAATGACTGCATGAATGTGTCTCCTGAGGTGGCAGTGTCCTGTTAGTCTTCCACCTCCCTCAGTGAGTTTCAGAGACAGTTGGCATTACAAAATGTTCTCACCCAGAGAAGGCGTGATTCAAAATGATGACGTATTTGGGATAAGCACTGTCTCGACGAATTTATGTTCACTTAATTACTCAATAAAATATCTCATTATTCTTTCCAGGGAGAACAAAATTGCTGGCGTGATCGACACCAGTTTCCAGGTGGAGGTCAACACCTTCGGAGTCCTCAAGGTGCATGAGCTGAAGCCGGGTGGTGGCAGCATCGCCGTCACGGAGGACAACAAGCGCGAGTATGTGCGGCTGTACGTCAACTACAGGTTCATGAGGGGAATCGAGCAGCAGTTTTTGGCTCTGCAAAAGGGTATGTTTATATTTTCTAATGTTATCGAATTTACCATCATTAATTTGAATAAGGAACTCCTGTTAATTATAATTTATTTTTTTATTATGATTCACCCTCCAACTTAATTACCAATATTAAAAAAAAAATTCTGTCTGGAATTTTCAGAATTTTCAGTCTTATTTCCATTATGAGCTATGAAACCTTGAAATGTCTATTCAACCGTTGATAATCAGGCAAGACTCAATTCCGCATTGTTCAAAGTGTTTTGAAATTCGAGCAGTCAGGTAGTAATTGCTAGAACTAACGTAAATGTGAATTTTTGCAGGTTTCTCGGAGCTCGTGCCACCTCAGTTCCTGCGACCCTTCGACGAGCGAGAGTTGGAGCTGATCATCGGCGGCATCTCCTCAATCGATGTATCGGACTGGAAGCAGCACACCCGGCTCAAGCACTGCACCCCCGAGACACCCGTGGTGCAGTGGTTCTGGCAGGTCAGTAATGTCAATTCATTATCAGAACTTTTTATCTATTCACTGTTGGATGAATGACTACACTTTCTAGTTAGTTCCTGGACATTCAACATAAAACTTCTGTATTTATTCAATTCAGCTGATTGAGAGTTAATCATTGGGGGTTTCTCTTGTATGTCACTGTCGGTGGCTGAGTTGACATTGCGTCTAGGTCTCACTCAAGCTTCGTGAGTTCAATTTCTCAGCTGGCTAAGTCCTCCATCACAACACAAGCAACATCTTTTGCTTTCTGTGATAGTAGTAGGGGATTTTCAATATTATCAGGTTATTCGTAACCGAGAATGTAGGTATTTAAAAAAAAAAAGAAATGTTATAAAAGTGAACTTTTTAACTCACCACCACCATTTTGCCACAGATGTTGGCGGAGAGGATTTAATGTCGTACTACTCTGTCCTGACACACACTCCTTGCTTCATCCACATTCATTTTCTTATACATACAGTAAAATCTCTTTTTTACACTTTTCAGGGGAACGATGAAAATATGTGTACGACTGAGGAAAATGCAAAAGAGAGGAAATGAAAAATGTGTTCAAATATCTACTCAATTTCCAATCATAATAAAAAACCACTAATTTGAAAATTATACTATGACTAAATTATACTGCTTCTACGACTCGTTCTTGTGTTCAACAGCTCGGCTGTGGAATGATCTGCCGGCCTCTGTTTACTCCATCCTATAACGTGGGTCTCTTCAAGACCCAAGTTCACTCCTTCCTATCCTCTAAAAGACCCTCCACACAGCATCCCCAAAGATGATATAGGACTTGAGGGAAATTATTTCCCTCAGGGTCTCCTGTGTGGATTTACTGTAAAAAAAATACTGTAAATCTATGTAATTTGAGAAACACCATACTTCTAAAACAATAATTTTTTAAAAATATTGTTGCTGAAAAGTTGGTCCCCCTTTTCTCTATATCTTCCTGTATCCCAATATTTTCTGGTTTTACGCACATTTCGACAAAACTCCCCCCATTTTAACACTCCCCGATGAATTCAGTCAAGAAATTATCACAACCTAAAAAAACTAGTTTCGTAACATTAACTGAATAAAACTTTATGCCAAAGTCAAATACTCCCGACATAAAATTATTAATTAAGAAATTTGCAAAATAATACGATATTTTCCTGTGGAAATTGAAATTTATTGCAAAAACATATGCAACAATCGTTATTTCTGTTTAAAAATATGACTGCTTAAAAAATCCTGCGTAAATGACAGCGCGGCGCTTACCTGTCAAATTACAATTTTACTAAGTAATATTTCGAAATAATATAATAATTTTTCGCATTCCAATATTTATTTTTTAAAACTTGGCACTGTGTTTCAAGCCGAGATGAAAGCCATTTTAGCCTGTGCATAGGAGAATTTATGTATCGTGTATAGAAACAAGAACTTAAGTATTAGCTCCCTTGAGGTGATTTTTCACAAAAACGGCGCTATACAAATCATCCAATTATTATTATAATTATTATTATATGCTCTGATAGCCAGGTAGCCCTAATGGCACTGGAAAGTAACCGATGCGACTTCAGACTGGTGATGGAATGCAGGACTATTCTTGAAGAACTGGCTACCGTCAATAAAATAACCCTAATCTGGGTACCAGGGCATAACGGTATCGAAGGCAACGAGCGGGTTGATGGCTAGCGAGAAAAGGGGCGGAAGCACCGTTTGAGGGATTCGAGCCTACCGTAGGAGTCACAGCTTGCCACACTAAACAAATATTGAAAGGTGGGTTAAATCCCAGCAGGCAGAGGGCACCCGGAATGAGACAATCTCAAAGCACTCATAAACGAACCTAACCCAAAATGAACCAGGCACTCAATATGCACAGAAATTCACTGAGGGAATTGGTAGAACTACTAACGGGACACTGCCACCTCAGGAAACACATGCACGTGTTTGGAGTGGAAAACACTAATAGATGCAGGAAATGTGAAGAGGGTTAGGAGACTTCAATTCACCTATGGTGCCAATGTCCCGCCTTGATGGGAAGAAGGCTCATCTACCTGGGAAGGCATATTGTGGAACCAAGAGACATATCCGAATATCCTATGACAACCCTGGTGAACTTTATCAAAGGGCCCTGGTTACTGTCAAAGGAATTAGGTAAAATGGGAGCACAATGCGCTTATGGCCTGAGTGCTCACAGGAGTTGGGAGATGCAAACCGTCTCCGTATCGATAAAGCGACAAATAAATATTTAGAATGTACAATATTACTTTCTTATTTTAAAATACCAGAATATCATTTGAGAAATGTGAAAATTTGCAGTTATTTACTTGAAAAATGCGATTTTTGCATTATTTGTGTAAAAAGGACAAATTTCACATAAAAATTTGCATTATCGTAAATGCGAAATTTTCAGGTCTCTCATTCGTCGTAATGTTATGATAATAGACGGTTTTCCTTACATCGCTCGATGATGTAATTTCTACTGCTGATAAAAAGTAAAATGTCCACAACTCTAGTTTGCATACCTATACTCAAACCACTGAGAGCTAGTGGACGGTGAAATCAGAAACTACAGATGCCATGTACAGTTTCTATTTTTCATTATTTAGTACCAAATAATTAGTATATCAAGTTCTTAAACCCAAATTCATCTCAGATTCATTAATGATTCACTTTGTGGGGGCCAATAACCTATTTAAACTGTTCTTATTTTTTCTTTTCCATCACAGGCTGTGGAGAGCTACTCCGTAGAGATGCGAGCCCGTCTCTTGCAATTCGTCACCGGCTCCAGCCGCGTGCCTCTACAGGGTTTCCGCGCCCTCCAGGGCTCCACGGGGGCGGCGGGCCCCCGCCTGTTCACCATCCACTGCGTGGAGGCGCCCCCCAACAGCCTGCCCAAGGCGCATACCTGCTTCAACCGGATAGACATGCCCCCGTACGTGACGCACCGAATACTTTACGACAAACTCACGCAAGCCGTCGAGGAGACTTGCGGATTTGCCGTGGAGTGATCTGACTCCGTCCGAGTATTCTCCGAGTGTTCAACTGTCGTCTCAATTGTCGCGAAATATATTTCCAAGTGATCTATTTTGTATTATGTTTTGGTGATTGTTTTCCAAATTTTGTATTTTAGTCAATAATATTAGTGTGATTATCATAAATTTATAATGTACAACCACTCGCGATATGAATTGTATCAATTATCTATCTTGATTGATGTTTCCATTCTTCAGCATAATATTTTTCTTTAAAAAATTAAATTGTCACCTTCCTATTCAGACCGCATAAGTCCGTTAGTGAAATATTTTATTGGCAAGAACAAAATATTACACAAAAATCTTGAAAGATTAAAATACAAAATAGATTTTTTGTAATGTTTTTTTTTTTCTCCTTTAAATTATTCGCCAGCAGCGAGTCTCGGCAGTATGGTTACGATAGACAATATTATATAGTTTCGCTTATTCTGGGTTTCCACCTTGTCTATTCCATAGTCTACCTCATAGAACGATCCTTTTTATGATTGACAGGAATTGTAGCTCGTTCACACTTGCTCTGTTTCTATTCTATTTAAACTCCTTTGTAATTGCAGAGCTCAAAGTGACGCAGCAAATCTTCGATATATATATATATATTTTTTTGTCTATTTTAAATAGAATGGAACGAAAGTTGGAGTCGATACAACATTGGACTTCTATTCTATCGGGCATTCTATTGCATAGATAATCCTGTTCTAACTGATCTGTGAAATAGATGAGGTGGGATCTTATTATTTACTATCTTCATTCGCATCACAAAGTTATATTTTAAAATTATTTTTTTAAGTGTCTTTATAATAAAATATCCACGGATAATAATAACCACTATCCGATATTCTTGCGAGAATTAATTATGTATTGTAGATCTCATTTTAGCATGACAGTGTGAGATGCCGCATCGTTTAGCACTCGAGAGTTAAACGCATCATGTTTCATCGGGGCACCCTTCTCTATACAAAACAAAATGTGACCATTTCCAACAATTACAATTTTCATAAAAATAATAATTATATCGTTTTTAGTTTGTGCTGCAAAATTTTCTATTATTAATTATAAAACTTTTTTAATATGTACCTATTCCAAATAAGCTGTATATTTTATTGAATTTGTATTCTGTATTTATTGGAACCTATTATTATTAGAGTATATTTTTTTATGTGCACTTTAATTAATAATTGGGATTGTGAATGCCTTCTTTGATGGACTATTTGGCGATGGAATTACATATTTCAATTAACTGGTGTGTTCTGTGTAAATACCTGCGTGGGGAACAGACTCCGTATCCTTCATTGATGATATATTTTATTTGTACATATTCTAGACCTAAATTGAAGTGATAACCTATGCCTTGTATTATAATTTTCAGTCCGGCTTGGATTGTGTATCTTTACTCTGTAAATTTATGAAATGATATCAGATTTTTATATATTTTTTTGCAAGTAAGTCAACAGGTTTCTTATTTACTGGCAGAAAATCAAAAAAAAATATATCGCTGCTTAAACTGATTTTTATTCAATTGATAAATAATTGGGTGAGGACGTATAGTTTTTTTTTGGGCAAATATTATTCTGTCTCATTGGCATTCACAAAGCTGAGCTTATGTCGGCGTTTATAAAATAACTTTTCTTTCTAGTATGAATATGGGAAGGTAATTCAATAAAATCAATATATTCTGTGCCTTTTTATCAAAATATTCAATAAGATTAGAGTAAAGATGCATCGAGTAGTAAAGTGCAGTAAGACCTATTGTACGGGATAAGGGATGCGAGTGTTACCTACAGATGGGCGTTCGTTAACATTTTTATTATTTTTAAATTACCCGAACGCATATTATTTTCTTTTGGTAATTTCTACATAGTTTAGTAAAGTATTTATCCACGATAATTTTGTACCTACTCTAGAACAATAATTTTATATTCAACTTAAATAATAGTTATGACATTTTATTACTTTAATTAATTGGCTTCGCGTTCTCTACTACACAATTTACAATCATTTCCGAAGTATTTTGGTGCATTAGCTCCGTCTGGCTAATTTTTAACTACGTATGCACTTGATAAAATCGAATAATTGTTATTAAAAATATCACTTTAATTTCTCACTTGACATTTTCTGTGTTGTTATTAAAGCAGGTGACGATTCAATTCCGTATAGCATAATAACTTTGATATGAAACAATGCCTGTTCACCTTTTATCATAGTCCCGCAATCGAAGGCAAAGAGTTTCAGTTTAATTATATATACTATCGCAATAAATAAAATAATTTTACATAGGAAAAATAATTAATAATAAAATGTAGCACAAATATTTTGTAGTTAAAGTCAAATGATATTATGAATATTATATATTTTTCTTCACTATTAGGAATTATGTGTTTGTTTATTTTTATATGTTTATTTTCACAAATTATGTACATATTTTACGTGTTTAATGTATGAATATTTAAGAATATTATGTACAAGGAAAATGTTATTCAAGATAATTAATTATACCCATTTTTCACAATTATACTTAAAATGGCCTAAAAAAAAGTACATGCTTCATCTTTAAAACGATTTCTAATATTTTGTAGACAGTTTTATTATTAATACTATCACATTGTGTGTTCTTTACAAGTAATTACAATTTTATTTTTTTTAATTTACAATTTTGTAGTAGGTGTGTTCAAAAGAAAAGGTGAATTTTGAATTTTCGCAGGTTGTGTATATTCGATTATCGATTTTTTTTTTTTTCTGTTGGTACACATATGTTAGCATTATCAGCCATTTCGGATGAGTGGTTTGTTTTTGACAACTGGAAAGGTTAGTCACGTTTTGTGTGTTCTTTGATTTTTTACTTTTTATTATTTTTGTAAAAAATCGAAAAACATCGATTTTTTGGATTTTTTGAAGAAATGCTGATAAGGACATAGAAAACAAATCAAATCTAAAATTTCACTTTCAATCGGACTGATGATGCCCCAGAAAACGGCTATCAAGTTCCGACCAAAACTAGGAAATTCCTCCATAGGATTAATAACTATTAACAATTTTTTTCTAAAAAGAATCAATTTTTTTTTGAAGAAATGCTGATGAGGACATAGAAAATAAAGCAAATCTAAAATTTCACTTCAATCGAACTGATGATGCCTCGGAAAACGAACCTAAATAAAAAATCGAAGAACACCCAAAAATGTGACTAATCTTTCCAGTTGTCAAAAACAAACCACTGATCCAAAATGGCTGATAATGCTAACATATGATAAACATATGTGTACCAACATAACAAAAAAAAAATCGATAATCGAATGTACACAGCCTGTGAAAATTCAAAATTCACCTTTTCTTTTGAACACACCTCGTGCATACTGATTTCAAATTCATAATTTTAGACATTCAAAAATAGTTCATTAACCTTTATAAACCATTCCTCTTTTGTAAATTTGCCGTACTTTAGCTAAAAAAATAATACATACAATTGTCATAGATAAATTATTTCAACAAACATCATTTGCATAGATAAAAATAAAATATAATATAAGCACTTCTGCATAATTTTGTAGAATAAATAGTGTGTATAAATTTTTTTTAATATGGAATCTCTTTACATTATTTTATTTGTTGAATATTTTTGTCCCTCGAAAACTGCTATGCATATGAATCTGAGCAGAATTTTGTTATAGATCTATTTTCAGAAAGTGTTTTTATTAAGGGGGAGAGGGACGTCAAAGAGTTATTACTTATTAATTCAAAATAATGATAGTATTATTACGCAATACGATAAACATAATGTTTTTAAATAGAAAAATATTTTATTAATTTACATAGGCTTAGCATTTATTTATCAAAATCCAATCAGAAATATTACTTTTTTCTGACCGTTCCATTGCATGTTTTACAAAATATTTAAAATACGAATATGATTTTTAAAGTGGAGAAAAGTATGTTTAATAATTTGTCGTTGCATTTTTGTAAATAGACGTAACCAAAATTTGTAATCCGCATTACAAAAAAAAAAAAAACAGTTTTAAAAAAAAATTATATTATTAAAAAATTATGTTTTACAAAATAAAAAAAAATATTTTGTAAAACATACAATGGAACGGTCAGAAAAAAGTAATATTTCTGATAGGATTTTGATAAATGCTAAGCATATGTAAATGTATAAAATATTTAATAAATATTTTTCTATTTAAAAACATTATGTTTATCGTATTGCGTAATAATACTATCATTATTTTGAATGAATAAATAATAACTCTCGGACATCCCTCTCCCCCTTAATTCCAATTCACATTTAATCCAATATTTATACTCGTATTTAGATAATGTTGTATCTTGAAGCATTTTATCAACTTCTATCCCGGTGAGAAATATATACCATATCACAAAGTTAATAATTAATTTAAATATTTATTATGTGTAGTATTTCTATTTACTCAAAGAGCTTATTATATTCTAATGTAAAAGTACATACATACTACTTATTAAATTAATAAAGTTGTTGAAAACTCTAACTGGTGAAACGATTACGTTAAACTTGATCTAATATGTGTAGACAAACTGTTATATAAATTGGTGGGTGCTTGTATGTTTTACTTCTGGACGTAAGAGCGTTGTCGTAAAGACGTTTAAGTACCAGGAAGGATGTTTCCATCCTTTGGCTAGATAATATAATGAGGGCGGTTGAGCAGACGGGCCGCGATATCTCAGTCTTATTCTCCCCTCACAATGGGAAGTGAAACATACAAGTACCGACAGATGTTCAAATGTTGTGTAAATAATATCTTTGTTAAAGTTAAGAGGAACGGCTGTTCGGCCCGTTTCATACAAAACTTAATTTTGAATTTGAGGCCAAAATACTCACCTAAACTGAATGATCTTTTTTTTTCATCAAAAGCAATAGCAAGTATCTGATTAGAAGTATTTAAAAAAAAAATTGAACTTGCAAAATAAAGGCCATTAAAGAAATCGAGTTTTCACGATTTCAGAGGCAACTTTAGCAATTATTTGGGGGCTAATGGGGATTTAAAAAAAAAGTTTTACCCCGTCTACTATGAAAATATGATGAAACATAAAATAAAAGTAAAAAAAAGTGTTAAGTAAGCATTATGATGGACTTAAATTTAAATTAAAAATGACCAATTTACATTGGGACATAAATTTGCCATACATAATTTAAAATATCGACCCAAAAAAATGTATTTTTTTTAAGATGTTTTATTTTTTATTTTTTTATTTTATGTAATCATATTTACAAAGAAAATATGACCGTTTAAAAAATATATACTGTAAACATGCAAATAATTTTCAAAGTTGCCTCTAAAATCATGAAAGATTGATTTCTTTACTGGCCCATATTTCATAATTTAAAAGGAAAATGAATAAAATACTTCTAATCCGTACTAGATATTTACTATACCTTTAATTAAAAAAAGATTATTCAGTTTGGGTGGGTATTTTGGCCTCAAATCCAAAATTAAGTTTTGTATGAAAGGGCACAGCCGTTCCTCTTAATGACAACAGTTCAACTTTCTCTATTTTTTCCCAAAGAAAGACCCTTCTTATGCATATTTAGGCAGTTTTGTCAGATTCAAGCATAAAAATGAAATACCAGACATTCCAGCATACCGAGGTATTAACACTACTGGTACCCAAATAGCACCGCAAAAAATAATCGAAATTCTCTGTATAAAATGACCTATTGTCTTTTTTTTTAAATTTGTATAAAAAGAGGATGGCGGCAAACCCATCCGTTTCACAATTCTGTATAAAACCTATTAGAAGTAACTATTTTTTGATTTACGTAATTAATTTAATTGAAATGTATATATCCAGTTGTTTTTAATGTGTTATGAACCTTTGAGTTACAGTTAAGGTTTTTTTTATAAAGTATTTTTTGTTAGAAGCCACCCTGAAAAACGTCTCACAGTGAAATATTCAATTTTTATTTTTATTAAACTACTTAAACATTGAATAATATATCACAACCTTTGTAGTGTAACAGTATATGCATTTGACCATGAGTCAGAGGGTTGCGGGTTTGATTACCGTTGCAGTGTAAAGATATATTCTTTTGTGTGGCTGCAAACATAATTGTGGATCATTAAGTTCGCTGAGTCAGTCGAGAATTGCGGGCATCGCTCGGTGACTCTCATTAGGTATGCCGTGTAATTCTTGAAGCATTCTTCGATATAGGTTGTACTGTTGACTGAGGACCAGAATTGAGGACCAGGTGTGAAAATCCAAACTGCCGGTCTGCATATTGTTATATATGGGCGTCGTCAGAATGGGTGTTGTGATGTTGATTGTTAAGTTTGATAGACCTTACAAAGATGACTCTAAAGCTGTCGCAGTGAACACATCAATAAATAAGCATCTGCTTCATATGAAAACACTTAGTTATGACTCCTTGGTTTATTATATTGTTAATTTGACTGGACCTATTTTTATAAAAAATTATTTTTATTTCGTGTTTATTGGAAGTGTTCGTATAGAGACGAGTACTCGCGTACAACTTTGCTCAACGTTTTTACCTTCTGGTTCGCTTGAATTTAAACGCCACAAACGTGTTGTTCAAACAAGCGCATTTATTTACTGGATGGTAAAATACCGAGCAAAGCTGTATGCGTGTACTTGGCAAAAGATACAATCAAACATTAAATTTGACATAATATTATCCTTAGATTAAATGTTTATTTTGTGATTATTATTAAACCTTTATCAAATTGTACAGTATGCATGATGTGATATTTATCTAATTGACTGCTCCGAATTGAATATTGTTAACTTAAGCTAGCCAAATTTTCAAGGTAGTGTCTTTTT
>JAHDVE020002519.1:0-20435 GCA_022606495.2 Halesus radiatus | reverse complement strand
GAGATGTTTCTCCCAGTCCGAAACGGACTCATAAAAGCCATGCCCTCTCATTTTGTACTATAGCAATGTATATGATTTAAACTGTGATAGAAAGAGAGAAACGAGCTTTTTATTGCCATTAAAAAGTTTACAATGCACATTTAAGAAAAAATACTCGAAGGGTTAAAGTAGGATTTTGGTACTTCTTGAAGAAATTTTGCACGTTTGATGTTCAAAATAAGAGGAAAATTAATAGGTAGGGGTAACACAACCATTCATACCCCCGGGCAACGCCAGGTACTTCAGTTAGTTCAATATAATTTGCGGAATAGAGAAGTGATATTATTTTCAATAATGATAAAATATGGTAAGGCAACAGCTTGAGGAATGACTTTATTATTAATTAAGGTTGATGATTTCCAGTAAAGCAATATTAGAAAGGCAACATCAACAGTACCGATGGACGACTAGAAGGAAAGTAGAAAACAAGCAGCTGTCCTGACTGCGTTTCTGTCCTGATATACGCAATGCAACTTACTAGTTGGCTGAACACTCTCGGCAAGCTGCAAACATTCATTCTTTACATCTGAGGTCCCAATTTCTATATCCATATATGGCATTTTACATGCGCCTTCTTCCTGGGACCCTGGTTCCGTCTTGATGGAAACACTCCCTAGGATGGGAATATCCATGACACTGCTGTGACAGCGTCCTGTTATGTGATGGCGATTATTCTCAGCTATATATTAAGTAGATCTGTAATCAAACAATAATTAATTAGTATTGAAAAGGACGCTATAGAAAGGATCAATAATCAATTATAATATCAACGTCTATCGAGGTAACATCGGGTGTTCCCCGAGGATCCCGCCTCGGTCCGCCCATGTTCAAAATATATATAAACGACATTGGATCATGTTTTCAAAATTCCGAATATGAACTGTACGCCGACAATACGAAATAATTCAAAATGAATTGTTTAAATATTAACGTTTCTAAATATCACACTCCGATATATACTAGAAATAAAGAGATTATTTATTGTTCTTATTCATTCCACAACGAACATGTTATCTCTAAAATAGAGTGTAAAGATCTTGGCGTTTTCCTAAATAGCACACTTATACTTAATAAGTACATTGATTCAATCGTTCTGCAGGTCATACAAACTGCTTGTTTTGGTTTTACGCGTAAGCGAAGTGTTCAGGAACCCAAGAACAATCCAAATGTTATATTTTTCACTTATCCACTGGAACATGCCCCACCTATTTGGAATCGTCAGAATGAAGTGTACATGATAGTATAGAACGCATTCAAAGGAAATTTATAAAATATCTCACATACAAATTTAACAATAACTTTTAATCTTTGCAACAGTAGCTGATTTAACATTTCTATATAGAATTATAAATAATAATATCGATTGTACCGAGCTCCTGCACCTAATTAATTTCAACATAACTCTGACAAGTACCCGCCATAGAGTACTATTCCACACGCATAGTTACAAAACAAATGCAGCTGAAAATTCACCAATTATTAATATTTACCTGAACAACTTTTAAAATTGAGATTTTATCGGATTCACTGGCCACATTTAAAAGGAGCATCTTGACAATGATATAAACTGCTCAATGCGCATACATATGGCATCACTTCTATAATATGTAGATCAGCACTTCTCATGCGTACACACACAATTGGTAGGACATTAACATATCATAGGTACCCGCTACGTAATTTTAATTTGTGGAAAATGTTTCTTACTGTAGCCAATGTACTGATTTGTTTCAATAATAAATAAAATGAACCACCACTTTTTCCAATGGAACGACTGAAAAGCGACCGTTCAGTTGAGGACTTGACAGAAACATTCGCAATGTTTGCTTCACATTTAAATATAACTAACAGAAACTACCGTCAAACGCTATGCCAAGATCGCGCCTTCGGGAGGCGACACAGCTATCACGCGTAATTATAATTACCTAGCAGATGTTTTTTTTATAAATAAAACGTTTTTTAAATTGAATAATAATAGTTATTTTAAATTTGAAAATTTTAAATTTGAAAATTTTAAATAACAATGGAGTTGTACAAATAAATATCAATTTATTATTGTTTAGTGATTCCAGGTAGCTTTAATATGGAGACTTTTCCCATCAAGACAGAATCACTTTTAAATAAAACCAAGTCCATCTCAGCGCAGGAACCCCTACTGACTAGTGACTAGTGAGGAGGACTAAGAAAAACATTACAAATTCTCTTATTAGTTTTGTAAAGTTTTATTAACTAAATGAAAAAAAATATGTATTGAAACTAAATAAAAAAGTTGAACAAATTAAAAGTGGTGTTAGTATGTCGTCAATATTTACTGGGTCGGGTGTCATTTACAAGGCTCAACATTCTCAAGAAAAATTAAAACTCTCTCAAATCTCAGTATCTAACACACTACAGTCATTAATAAAAGCAAACCATGTCAAAAATTTAAGAAAGATGAAGTAATACATTTCTCAATATATGATTATTATTATTATTATTATTATTATTCATTCATTAACGCCCAAAAGGGCTTTTACATATTTAACATTAAAATGATTATGTGTACAGAACTTAAAAGAAAAAATAACATGATGCATAGTTGGTATATAAGTGTAACATATTTATGACATAGAAAGAAAAAAAGAGGAACAAGTTTTTGGATTGTAGATGAGTATAAAGATAATATATATAAAACATAATAATTAAACAATAGCTCTTATACGATGCTCTTATAATTGTTGCAACATAAAAATATCGTTCAGGTATCTTTTAAACATGGGTAAACTTATATTAAATATATCTACAGCAGAGGTGAATTTATTTCCAAGTATATGTAGACGAGAAATAGGTGCATGCATTTGGTAGTTTGTCCCAGAATTATTGTTACAGAATAACATATTTTGCCGAGTTTGTCGATGAGGTACTTTGAAATTGATTAGTTGCAGGAGTTCACAGCAGTCTAATAAGGAATAAATAATTTTAAATAAAAAAGTTAAGTCTGTTATTTTTCTTCTGTTTTCTAAAGTATGTATTTTGAGTGTATTTAGCAAGAATGTATAGTTTATGTGTTGTATTAGTATGTGTAGTTTGAAGTTAATAAAACGTAAAAATTTGCGCTGCACGCGTTCAATATTTTTTATATGAATGATATAGTATGGGGACCACACTATTGAATTGTATTCTAATATGCTGTGCACTAATGACAAATATACGATTTTTATAACTTCCAGCGAATCAAAGTCTTTGATAGTTCTAATTATAAATCCCAATGTCTTCATACCTTTATTAGTTATTTGTTGTATATGATTTACAAAATTTAATTGTGTATCAAACAAAACTCCGAGATCACTAATTTCGTTGACTTTTTCTAAGATTTTGTTATCTATAGCGTAGTTAAATGATAACGGGGTTTTGATTCGACAAAATGTCAGTGTCTTGCATTTATCAACGTTGAGAAATAAGTTATTAGCGATACACCAATTATGTAATTTATCGATGTTTAATTGTAAGATTATACAGTCGCTAATATTGGATATTTCTTTGTATAGTTTAATATCATCGGCAAAAAGTAGAACTTCTACGTCGTCGAAACAAGTTATTATGTCATTAATGAATATTAGGAATAGAATGGGACCGAGATGACTTCCTTGCGGCAGACCACTAGTTGCATTAAGTACCTTAGATTTTAAAGACTTAATTTTGACGAACAAGATTTTGTTAGATAAGTAACTTGAGAACCAATCCAACATGTTGCCTCTCAGTCCTAGTGCATATAATTTACTAAGTAATAATATATGGGATACTTTATCGAAAGCTTTTGAAAAGTCTGTATAGATACTATCAACTTGTTTTTTATTCGTGAAGGATTCCGTAATATAGTGTTGGTAAAGTAATAGGTTAGTAGCAGTTAATCTTCCACTGACGAACCCGTGTTGTTTTTATCAATTACTTTGAGTATTGATGGATAAATTAAGTCGAGAACAAGGGATTCAAAAATTTTTGGGAGTGCTGATTGTATACATATGGGACGATAGTTTTTTTATGTCTGTGTCATCACC
The DNA here is from genome assembly GCA_022606495.2 of Halesus radiatus. Classification (NCBI taxonomy): domain Eukaryota; kingdom Metazoa; phylum Arthropoda; class Insecta; order Trichoptera; family Limnephilidae; genus Halesus; species Halesus radiatus. The sequence continues at coordinate 16,359 of JAHDVE020002519.1, read as the reverse complement.
TTTTTTGAAAATTGGGGTAATATAACTAGATTTCCAACGAGTTGGAAAATGTCCAGAAGAAAGTAAATTGTTAAATAATATGGTAAGTGGACTTGATATTGTAGATGCGCATTGTTTAAAAAATATTGGCGGAATGTTATCTGGGCCTGCAGATTTGTTGGGGTCAAGGGAAAGTATTTTTTTTAGGCAAGATTCCCGTGTAATGTGGCAGTTCTGTAAATGTAACGTGTTATGATATGTATATGATATACCTTCTGACGGACGATGTGTCGGACGCTGAGCCCTTTTATATAATATGCCGAGATATCCGATGATCAGCACTTGTCGTACTTAACGCTCTCATAATGTTAATGGTATTATAGACAGCCCTGATATAGTCAGCTTAATTACATTTAATATTCCAACTATCGATCTAAAATTTTATTCAATTGTAACAATGACTTCAGGAATGAGTAGCTTCACGCAGAAGGTAATACTTTTCTCAATATACCTTCTGGCGAACGATGTGTCGGACGCTGAGCCCTTTTATATAATATGCCGAGATATCCGATGATCAGCATCATGCCCTTGCTCTCCAATATTAATAAGGTATTATGAATGACTGATATATAGTCAGCTTAGTACATTTAATATTCCAACTATCGATCTAAATTTTATTCAATTGTAACAATGACTTCAGGAATGAGTAACTTGCAAAGTAATACTTTTTCTCATACAATGAACGATATGTGACATATATAATATGCCGAGAGACCTCGATGATGCACGTCATTGCTTAACGCTCTCATAATGTTAATGGTATTATAGACAGCCCTGATATAGTCAGCTTAATTACATTTAATATTCCAACTATCGATCTAAAATTTTATTCAATTGTAACAATGACTTCAGGAATGAGTAGCTTCACGCAGAAGGTAATACTTTTCTCAATATACCTTCTGGCGAACGATGTGTCGGACGCTGAGCCCTTTTATATAATATGCCGAGATATCCGATGATCAGCACTTGTCGTACTTAACGCTCTCATAATGTTAATGGTATTATAGACAGCCCTGATATAGTCAGCTTAATTACATTTAATATTCCAACTATCGATCTAAAATTTTATTCAATTGTAACAATGACTTCAGGAATGAGTAGCTTCACGCAGAAGGAAATACTTTTCTCAATATACCTTCTGGCGAACGATGTGTCGGACGCTGAGCCCTTTTATATAATATGCCGAGATATCCGATGATCAGCACTTGTCGTACTTAACGCTCTCATAATGTTAATGGTATTATAGACAGCCCTGATATAGTCAGCTTAATTACATTTAATATTCCAACTATCGATCTAAAATTTTATTCAATTGTAACAATGACTTCAGGAATGAGTAGCTTCACGCAGAAGGAAATACTTTTCTCAATATACCTTCTGGCGAACGATGTGTCGGACGCTGAGCCCTTTTATATAATATGCCGAGATATCCGATGATCAGCACTTGTCGTACTTAACGCTCTCATAATGTTAATGGTATTATAGACAGCCCTGATATAGTCAGCTTAATTACATTTAATATTCCAACTATCGATCTAAAATTTTATTCAATTGTAACAATGACTTTAGGAATGAGTAGCTTCACGCAGAAGGTAATACTTTTTCAGACGTAGAAGATGTCTTCAACAGCATGGAATACAAATAGAAAATGACGATTATCACATATATCCTCAAACATTATTATAAGATATGTGCCTTAGAGTATAAGTATCAGTGAATGTGAGGTGTGTTGAGGTGAATCGTGCTAAGGCAAATGAACATCTTTTAAAAAATTCTACAACCGACTTAACCTTATCAATAACAGGTTTAATTTCTTTTAAGCTAGTCTGCACAACCAAATTAATAGTATGTGCAAAATATGGCCAATGGCGCCATCCACCGAGGCAAATTCCGGCTACAATATTTGCCGCATTGTCACTTACAATAGCGACTACCTTATTTTCCAATTTAACTTCTCAAAAGCTCACACAAATTATCAGCAGTGTGCCTTTGACTAAAAGTGATACGTCCCAGTAGATGTGATGTCATTCTGGTATCGCTATTAATAAAATGAGCAGTAATTGCCAAGTCACCAATATTATTCACATCCATCCGTTGTAAGAGATACTCCAAATGCCTGATCTACGTTCGCTTTTACCTGTTCCATTGTAACGTTCATAAGTTGGGGAATCAAGCTGGACGATATCGTCTTTCTACTAGGAAGCTTATATTCTGGACAAAGCATTCTTAGAAGTTCTTTAAATTCTACATCCTCCACTACGGAAAAGGGCTGATACTCTTTGACAATCATTTTAATTAATTGACGGTCAAACGCCTTCGATTAATATGTAGTGGACGATTTGTTTTTAAATATCCCGATATAGAAGGTTGTCTTATTACCGGTGCCGTTGAAGAAACTTCTGGTTGAAAACGTTGAGGTGGGTTTGGTTGGCCAATGGACAATGAAGGTATGGTTGAAATGTCACTTAGAAATGGATCGGGATTATTCCGAGTTTCAATTATCTCCAGAGAATTTTTTTGAATTCTCACATTTTGCCTGAAGATTTGAACAGTGGGATGCTTCGTTTTCATATGCCTAGAAAGGTTTCCAGTCGAACCAGAAATAATACTAACTAGCTGTGAACAGTAAGAACAGCTGGCTTTATTACCAGTGGCAACAGAAAAATGATTCAAAATTTCACTTTTTTTTCTTGACGACATCATAAAATTTTATATTAGAACATGAAAGTCAGTAATATTAACAATTAGATATGTATTCCGCGCACAAATAATTGACAAAAGCGACAAAAGATATGCAATGCGCACATAATGATCACCGCACTGCCAATCTGACAATCTGTTTTTGCCGGACAGGAGAAAAACAAAGGACTTCTAGATTTTCTTGTGAAAGGGGGATACCAATAATATTGGGATTCCCTTTTGTAAGCAAGAAATATTTTGAAAGATTTAGGACGGCCGAGGGAGTGGGGGAAAGGGCATGGTGAGGGGAGACGCGATCCGTCGTTCAATCGAGCCGGATCACCGATCCGGATCATTAGAGAGAGCGGATTTAGTGATCCGGGTCGCTATACCGAGCCCACCGCTATTTTGCATAGACAATATAGATGTACCCCTCTCCTACTTTGCTGACCACAGTTGGGCCGAAACCGTCCGATACTTGAAGGCCTTGCCTTAGTTTGCGTCTCTAGCGGGAGATAATTTGTTAGGAGTCCAGTGTTTGGCGGCTGGAACTGTCAAATTCATACATTTCGGACTTAACTTCTGTTTAAATTACGCCGCTGTCGAGCGTGTAGTTTTTTACTTACGAAAAAAACTACAAATTAAAAGCGTTAATACCAAACCTGTGAATAATTTTATATAGTTATACAGTGCAGAAGTGTTTCCAACGTCGAAAAATGATTAATAAATTCGTTGTTCCACCATGTGGAGGAAATTATGTCAACGGACCTAAACAACATACGTCCAAGTTTCCACAGGATCCAATATTGCGTCAGAAATGAATTCACGCTATTTGACGTGACTTTACACCAACAAAATATTCTACGGTAAGTTTAATTTGTATTTTTATCCAAACACAATAACATTGTAAAATTACAATGTATTCTCTTTTGCCTACGATCTTTCGGTAATTTTACACAATTCCGCTTCAGTAGAAAAATACATAATTCAGAAAAAACAAATATACTGTTAGGTTCATAAAAATAAATAAAAAATAATTGCACATGCGGATTTTCAAAATATTTCACTTTATTTTTTACTTTACGTAAATCGAAATACGTAAATATGCAAGGGGATCGACGCCATCTTTAATGTTGTTAGTATGATATGACATTTGTAGGAAGCGCCAACTGCAAAATCATCTTATTATTTAACCCAACCTAATAACCTAAGAACCTAAAAATCATCTTATTATTTAACCCAACCTAATAATCTAAGAACCTAAAAATCATCTTATTATTTAACCCAACCTAATAACCTAAGAACCTAAAAATCGTCTTATTATTTAACCCAACCTAATAACCTAAGAACCTAAAAATCGTCTTATTATTTAACCCAACCTAATAACCTAATAAAGTAAAAATCATCTTATTATTTAACCCAACCTAATAACCAAAGAACCTTAAAATCATCTTATTATTTAACCCAACCTAATAACCTAAGAACCTAAAAATCATCTTATTATTTAACCCAACCTAATAACCTAATAAACTAAAAATGATCTTATTATTTAAACCAACCTAATAACCAAAGAACCTAAAAATGGTCGAATTATTTAACCCAACCTAATAACCTAAGAATATAAAAATTGTCTTATTATTTAACCCAACCTAATAACCTAAGAAAATAAAAATCGTCTTATTATTTAACCCAACCTAATAACCAAAGAATCTAAAAATCGTCTTATTATTTAACCCAACCTAATAACCTAATAAACTAAAAATCATCTTATTATTTAACCCAACCTAATAACCAAAGTACCTAAAAATCGTCTTATTATTTAACCCAACCTAATTACCTAAGAACCTAAAAATCATCTTATTATTTAACCCAACCTAATAACCTAATAAACTAAAAATCATCTTATTATTTAACCCAACCTTATAACCAAAGTACCTAAAAATCGTCTTATTATTTAACCCAACCTAATTACCTAAGAACATAAAAATCGTCGTATTATTTAACCCATCCTAATAACCTAAGAACATAAAAATCGTCTTATTATTTAACCCAACCTAATAACCTAAGAACCTAAAAAACCATCTTATTATTTAACCCAACCTAATAACCTAATAAACTAAAAATAATCTTATTATTTAACCCAACGTAATAACCTAATAAACTAAAAATCATCTTAGTATTGAACCCAACCTTATAACCAAAGAACGTAAAAATCGTCTTATTATTTAACCCAACCTAATAACCTAAGACCATAAAAATCGTCTTATTATTTAACCCAACCTAATAACCAAAGAACCTAAAAATCGTCTTATTATTTAACCCAACCTAATAACCTAAGAACATAAAAATCGTCTTATTATTTAACCCAACCTAATAACCAAAGTACCTAAAAATCGTCTTATTATTTAACCCAACCTAATTACCTAAGAACCTAAAAATCATCTTATTATTTAACCCAACCTAATAACCTAATAAACTAAAAATCATCTTATTATTTAACCCAACCTAATAACCAAAGTACCTAAAAATCGTCTTATTATTTAACCCAACCTAATTACCTAAGAACATAAAAATCGTCTTATTATTTAACCCAACCTAATAACCTAAGAACTAAAAATCGTCTTATTATTTAACCCAACCTAATAACCTAAGAACCTAAAAAACCATCTTATTATTTAACCCAACCTAATAACCTAAGAACCTAAAAATCATCTTATTATTTAACCCAACCTAATAACCTAATAAACTAAAAATCATCTAACCCAAATCATCGTCTTATTATTTAACCCAACCTAATAACCTAAGAACCTAAAAATCATCTTATTATTTAACCCAACCTAATAACCTAAGAACCTAAAAATCATCTTATTATTTAACCCAACCTAATAACCTAAGAACCTAAAAATCATCTTATTATTTAACCCAACCTAATAACCAAAGAACCTAAAAATCATCTTATTATTTAACCCAACCTAATAACCTAAGAACCTAAAAATCATCTTATTATTTAACCCAACCTAATAACCTAAGAACCTAAAAATCATCTTATTATTTAACCCAACCTAATAACCAAAGAACCTAAAAATCGTCTTATTATTTAACCCAACCTAATTCTAAGAACCTAAAAATCGTCTATTATTTAACCCAACCTAATAACCTAAGAACATAAAAATCGTCTTATTATTTAACCCAACCTAATAACCTAATAAACTAAAAATCATCTTATTATTTAACCCAACCTAATAACCAAAGAACCTAAAAATCATCTTATTATTTAACCCAACATAATAACCTAAGAACCTAAAAATCATCTTATTATTTAAGCCAACGTAATAACCAAAGAACCTAAAAATCGTCTTATTATTTAACCCAATCTAATAACCAAAGAACCTAAAAATCTTCTTATTATTTAACCCAACCTAATAACCTAAGAACCTAAAAATTATCTTATTATTTAACCCAACCTAATAACCAAAGAACCTAAAAATCGTCTTAGTATTTAACCCAACCTAATAACCTAAGAACATAAAAATCGTATTATTATTTAACCCAACCTAATAACCTAAGAACCTAAAAATCAACTTATTATTTAACCCAACCTAATAACCAAAGAACCTAAAAATCGTCTTATTATTTAACCCAACCTAATAACCTAAGAACATAAAGAGTCAGAGCTTAATTTGGTATCATTGGACAATTTTTGACGATTCTGAAGTTTATTGACGTTTTTTGACGTTTTTTGACGTTTCTAGACGACAATTTTTAACGATTTTGAAGTTTTTTTGCGGTTTTTGACGTTTTTTGACATTTCTAGACGACTTTGTGCGATTTGGAGCTCAATTTGGTATCCATGGACAATTTTTGACAATTTTTAAGTTTATTGACGTTTTTTGGCGTTTTTGAGTTTTTTACGTTTCTAGACGAGTTACTGCGATTTATGTCTTAATTTGGTATCATTGGACAATTTTTGACGATTTTGAAGTTGTTTGACAATTCTAGACGACTTCGTGCAATTTAGAGCTCAATTTGGCATCATTGGAAAATTTTTGACGATTTTGTAGTTTTTTAAGATTTTGACGTTTTTTGACGTTTCTAGACGACTTAGTGAAATTTAGGGTTCAATTTGGTATCATTGGACAATTTTGACGATTTTGAAGTTTTTTGAGGATTTTAGACGACTTAGTGCGATTTAGAGCTCAATTTGGTATCATTGGACAATTTTTGACGATTTTGAAGTTTTTTGTCGTTTTTGGCGTTCTTGACGTTTTTTAACGTTTCTATACGATTTACTGCGAATTATGGCTTAATTTGGTATCATTGGACAATTTTTGACAATTTTAAAGTTTATTGACGTTTTTTTGGTTTTTGTAGATTTTTGACGTTTCTAGTCGACTTAGTACGATTTAGAGCTCAATTTGGTATCATTGGACAATTTTCAAGTTTATTGACGTTTTTTGGCGTTTTTGACGTTTTTTGACGTTTCTAGACGACTTAGTGAAATTTTGGGCTCAATGTGGTATCATTGGACAATTTTTTACGATTTCGAAGTTTTTTGTCGTTTTTGGCGTTCTTGACGTTTTTTAACGTTTCTAGACGATTTACTGCGATTTATGGCTTAATTTGGTATCATTGGACAATTTTTGACGATTTTGAATTTTTTTGAGGTTTTTCACGTTTTTTGACGTTTATAGACGACTTAGTGCGATTTAGAGCTCAATTTGGTATCATTGGACAATTTTTGACGATTTTGAAGTTTTTTTATGTTTTTGGCGTTCTTGACGTTTTTTGACGTTTCTAGACGATTTACTGCGATTTATGGCTTAATTTGGTATCATTGGACAATTTTGGACGATTTTGAAGTTTTTTGAGGTTTTTGACGTTTTTTGAGGTTTCTAGACGACTTAGTGCTATTAAGAGGTCAATTTGGTATCATTGGACAATTTTTAAGTTTATTGACGTTTTTTGGCGTTTTTGAAGATTTTTGACGTTTCTACTAGAGGTGGGCGTTTCAGTTTCATTTTCAAAATAACCGAAACCGTTTCGGTTTCTCAAAATAAACGGTTTCTAGAAACCGTTTAAAAATAGCGTAATTTTTTTTTCATATACAAAAATATAAAATAAATAAAAGTTATCGTCTGTTATAATTACGTTGAATGATAAAAAGAAATATATGTAGGTTGTTTAGATAATATAAATCATAGGCTTCATGGCTTCCTATTAAAAATATATATATGAACTTACCAAAATGTGAGGACGGGGTTGGGGTCAACTTTAGCGATAATTTAAAATAAAGTCAATCACAAATAAGGCCACAACAGTATGCACACACTCTGATAATATTATATACTTCAATTATAATAACGGCCAACTGAGATTCAATATTAGTACTACAGCATTCATTTATATTATTATTACATCACTTTATTTTTGGGTTAAATATTTTAAGTTAACTATTTCTATGAGTTTTAAAAGATTCAAAATTTATTAATATTCAAGAACATCAGTTGCTCGACTTTTTTAGATTTTAATCTTGTTCTTCTGTCACTTAAAATTAATCCTGTCTTTGAAAACATTCGCTCACAGGGAACTGACGTCGCCAAGAAGTTACATTTGTTGCGGAATATTTTGGATAGATTGGGGTACACATATTGATTTTGTCTCCACCATTCTAATGGGTTATTTTGTCGTGGCAATAAGGGCTCTTCCAAAAACATTATCACTTCTCGTGATGATCTGGAATACGAGGAACTCGCGATGCTATGGTGTTCACAATCAGTATCAAAGTCAAATAGAATTCACAGTTCGTGACGTTTTGTGGGGGTAATATTAACACATTGTGGTATTATCTAAACTTCTCCCGCTTCTGCATCTAAGAGTTCAATGACTAAATCGATAGCTTTCATCTTAGCATTCTCAGCCTCTGACGTTCTTTTAAATGCACGCGCTTTGAATCTCGGATCCAATAATGTGCACAATGCTAAGGATTCATTTTGATCAATGTCGTCGAATCTATCATTTATTCCTAATATTAATTTTGACAGGACTTGTTTTGCTTGTGCACCTAAAATTTCTTTCTATAAAATTCCACAAACTTTCAATAGGCCCGATGTTAAAACAATAACAAGACTGGCAGTCATGTATTTTTCCCCGCTGATGTTTTTCGTAACCTGCTCAAACGGTTCCAAAATCTCGATTAATTGCTTGCGCAGTTTCCAATCTTCAGATGCAAGACACGGTAGATTTTTGTTAATTACCGCTATCGTACATTGTACAGGTTCTTGAAGCTCCGATAAGCGTTTTAACATATAATATGTTGAATTCCATCGTGCCGGAACTTCTTGCAGTAACTTCTTTGGTTGTACAACTCCCGAATTTAATTGATATTTTAATAATTTTTCAGTAGACAGGTTACTTTTTTTGAAATGTCTAACGATTGTTTTAAATTTATTGGTTGTATCTGAAACAATTTTTAACGCATCTTGAACAATTAAGTTTATTTTATGTGCATAAAAGCCAAAGTGTTTCCACTTGAGAATGTCATTTATAGTACCCTTGATGTTAGATGCATTATCGGACACAACAACTAGCACCTTTCCACCTAACTCCCACTTTTCCAAGATCCTTTTTAATTCTTAGCCAACTCTACACTTGTGTGGGGCCCGCTAAAAGAGGCACAACCAAGTAAAACGGTTTGAAAAACCAAGTAAAAAGTGTGCCGTTATAGCCATGTAGCTCTCGGTCGTGGAAGAAGACCAAAGATTTGTAGTTAAACAAACACTCGTTGCCTCAGTTTTTAACAAGTCTACAACTTTAAGAACACATTTATCGTAATGCAATGACAACAAATTATTTGACACATATTTTCTGCTGGGTAAAGTGTATGATGGAATTACACCAGCTATCAATTTGACGAAACCGCTATCTTCAACCATGCTGAAGGGTTGAAGATCTTCTATAAAGTGGCCCATAACCAAATCGTCAATTTGTTTTTTTTTCCTGCGAACTAATGTTTTTTGGAATAAAGGGCATAATATTTTGCTGTGTCGTTTTTCCAAGAGAAAAACCTGAAGTGCTGGCTATGACCTGTGATTTTTCAACTGGCTGAGCTGATAATTCAGAAGCACTCACACTCACACTTGTTTGATCACTTTCGGTTATAGTTTGACTAGCCACTCTAGCCAGTGGAAGAATCACATTTTGCCGACCGGAGATTTCCGAATTGAACAAAGTTAAATGTACTAGGGGATGTTTTCTCTTTAGGTGTATTTTCAAATTAGACACAGTAGATTTAAATGAAATGCGCGTCTTACATATATTATACTAGGCAAAATCATCCCCAACAGTTTCGAAATGTGTCCATAGAACACTAACCTTTCTGCGTTTATGCGACGACATCATAGAAGTAGGTAAAATAGTCTTGATATAATAATAACAAAAAATTATAAAACTGAACGACGGCACTTGTCAATGTTCGCGTTAATACAATTTTTCGCATACTAAACTGACAAAATGTTCAAATATTAAATCTCCCCAAATAATATACTTTATGACTGCATGTATGGATTGAAAAAGGAATCTTCCAGAATGATCTAAAAATCGAAACAATAATAAGCAATCCTTGTTCTTGCGTATTCCGATATCACCTAAAATGTGGCACTGAACAATCGAAGATTTTTATTTTCCCGGTGCCATATTTGATATTACCAAAATGCTCTGGCCCTTTTTGGAAAGATAATATTGATTATCTGCAACATTTTATTATTATTACTTGAGACACGCCATAAACAGATCTGTCGGCTTTTTTGTAAACATTCAGGTTTGAATTACCTATCCAGATTAAGTAAAGGCGAATAGTAAAAATTAGAACGTTTTGTTTAATGAGCCACAATTCACTACGGTAAATAGTTTAACCTTTTTTCTACGTTACTAACATTAGCTGGTGGTGGTTCATTATATTGTATTTCATGAACAGTCTCTTTTTACTTCAGAGATGGATTGCACTCGATGAAGTACGTACCCACGAAAGGAAAAGATATCGCATCAAAAGGAACCGTGTTTGCTTGAGAATATATTTTTTTATCACTAGTAGGTCTGCCGTTTCTGTACATTACAATCATTACAATTTTTTTTTCTTCTAGTCTAAAAAACACTTACATTCTTCTTTCAAGTCTAGATACCCCGGCTGATATTATACGCGAATATACGGCATTTATTACTACGCTAACTAATTAACCATCATACTTTTTCTCAGCAGGGATAGGCAGAGAGGATAGACCGCCACACAACTCTGTCTCGGTATAGACTCCTTGCTTCATTCACATTCATATATCGTATTATAACCTACTCCAGTATGTATTTGCTTCACTTGATTATGTCATATATTCTTCGGGTGTCCCTGACTTCTTATACCATTATCTTCCACGCCATATATTCTCTTTATACCTCTCTTCGGTCATCCGTTCAACGTGCCCAAAACATCTAAGAGTCCTTTCTCAATCTTAACAATTACGAAGAAAATAGTTATCATTCCCATAATTTAAATTCATAACCATGAAAGATAAAAATAATAGCATGGTTGTAGGACAAATTGATTTTGCTAGATTAGTACTTATCTGCAGTTCTGAAATACTAAAACAGCAAAAAAAACAGCTAAAATCCTTATAAAATTATTTTTAGAAGTTGATGTCCACGAAAAATTAAGGTAAAAAGTAGCTCCCAAACTCGAAAACGTTGGAAACCATTCTATCGTGATTATTAAACCACAACATTTCGCGGTGAACGATGCGGCGAAAGCGTTTGTTTGAAACGGGTCACGGCAAATATCGCATGGCGTTGCAGTCGGGCGTTTAATTTTATCGAAGCCGTTTTTCGAAGCCGTTTTTCGAATAAGCGTTTCACGAGAAAGCGTTTTACAAGAAAGCGTTACGGCATTTCGCGTTTAGCGTTGCGGGCGGGCGTTGCGGGAGGGCGTTACAATTTTTAAAGCGTTTTGCCGCAACGGTCAGAAACGGGGTGTCGGGAAAAAGCGTTTCACGCGAAAGCGTTCGTTTTCAAACGGTTTACGACGGTTACGAGTTTAGTAAATGTTGCGGGGAGCTGTTTTAAATGTTTCGTGCGTAATTCTGAAGCGAATTATCCTCTACTTCTCTACTGGAATCATTTCGCGCGGGTTTATTGGAGACGTAGTTACAGATTTTTTAAAACGGTTTTTCTAAAATCCTCGAAACGGTTGCAACCGTTTCCTAACTTAAACGCTTTCATGAAAACGGTTTTACGTTTTTTTACTCACCTCTAGTTTCTACACGACTTAGTGCAATTTTGGGCTCAATTTGGTATCATTGGACAATTTATGACGATTTTGAAGTTTTTTGAGGTTTTTGACGTTTTTTGACGTTTCTAGACGGCTTAGTGCGATTTAGGGCTCAATTTGGTATCATTGGACAATTTTTGACAATTTTTAAGTTTATTGACGTTTTTTGGGTTTTTGTAGATTTTTGACGTTTCTAGTCGACTTAGTGCGATTTAGGGCGCAATTTGGTATCATTGTTCAATTTATGACGATTTTAAAGTTTTTTGAGGTTTTTGACGTTTTTTGACGTTTCTACACGACTTATTGCAATTTAGAGTTCAATTTGGTATCATTGGACAATTTTTAAGTTTATTGACGTTTTTTGGCGTTTTTGACGTTTTTTAACGTTTCTAGACGACTTGAAATTTAGGGCTCAATTTGGTTTCTAGTAATTTTTGACAATTTTTAAGTTTATTGACGTTTTTTGGCGTTTTTGTAGATTTTAGACGTTTCTAGTCGACTTAGTGCAATTTAGGACGCAATTTGGTATCATTGGACAATTTTTGACAATTTTATAGTTTTTTGAGGTTTTTGACGTTTTTTGACGTTTCTAGACGACTTAGTGAAATTTAGGGCTCAATTTGGTTTCTAGTAATTTTTGACAATTTTTAAGTTTATTGACGTGTTTTGGCGTTTTTTGTAGATTTTAGACGTTTCTAGTCGACTTAGTGCACTTTAGCGCTCAATTTGGTATCATTGGACAATTTTTGACGATTTAGAATTTTTTTGAGGTTTTTGTCGTTTTTTGACGTTTCTAGACGACTTAGTGCAATTTAGAGCTTAATTTGGTATCATTGGACAATTTTTAAGTTTATTGACGTTTTTTGGCGTTTTTGAAGTTTTTTGACGTTTCTAGACGACTTATGGCAAATTAGGGCTCAATTTGGATCATTGGACAATTTTTGACGATTTTGAAGTTTTTTGTCGTTTTTGGCGTTCTTGACGTTTTTTAACGTTTCTAGAGGATTTACTGCGATTTATGGCTTAATTTGGTATCATTGGACAATTTTTGACGATTTTGAATTTTTTTGAAGTATTTGACTATTTTTGACGTTTCTAGACGACTTATTGCAATTTAGGGCTCAATTTGGTATCATTGGACAATTTTTAAGTTTATTGACGTTTTTTGGCGTTTTTTGACGTTTTTTGACGTTTCTAGACGACTTGAAATTTAGGGCTCAATTTGGTTTCTAGTAATTTTTGACAATTTTTAAGTTTATTGACGTTTTTTGGCGTTTTTGTAGATTTTAGACGTTTCTAGTCGACTTAGTGCAATTTAGCGCTCAATTTGGTATCATTGGACAATTTTTGACGATTTAGAATTTTTTTGAGGTTTTTGTCGTTTTTTGACGTTTCTAGACGACTTAGTGCAATTTAGAGCTTAATTTGGTATCATTGGACAATTTTTAAGTTTATTGACGTTTTTTGGCGTTTTTGAAGTTTTTTGACGTTTCTAGACGACTTATGGCAAATTAGGGCTCAATTTGGATCATTGGACAATTTTTGACGATTTTGAAGTTTTTTGTCGTTTTTGGCGTTCTTGACGTTTTTTAACGTTTCTAGAGGATTTACTGCGATTTATGGCTTAATTTGGTATCATTGGACAATTTTTGACGATTTTGAATTTTTTTGAGGTATTTGACGTTTTTTGACGTTTCTAGACGACTTATTGCAATTTAGGGCTCAATTTGGTATCATTGGACAATTTTTAAGTTTATTGACGTTTTTTGGCGTTTTTTGACGTTTTTTGACGTTTCTAGACGACTTGAAATTTAGGGCTCAATTTGGTTTCTAGTAATTTTTGACAATTTTTAAGTTTATTGACGTTTTTTGGCGTTTTTGTAGATTTTAGACGTTTCTAGACGACTTAGTGCAATTTAGAGCTTAATTTGGTATCATTGGATAATTTTTAAGTTTTTTGACGTTTTTTGACGTTTCTAGACGACTTAGTGCAATTTTGGCTCAATTTGGTATCATTGGACAATTTTTGACGATTTTGAATTTTTTTGAGGTTTTTGACGTTTTTTGACGTTTCTAGACGACTTAGGGCGATTAAGAACTCAATTTGGTATCATTGTACAATTTTTGACAAGTTTTAAGTATATTTTTTTGGCGTTTTTGACGTTTTTTGACGTTTCTAGACGACTTAATGCAATTTTGGGCTCAACGACATTCATTCGACAATTTTTGACAATTTTTAAGTATATTGAGGTTTTTTGGCGTTTTTGACGTTTTTAGACGTTTCTAGACGACTTAGTGCGATGTAGAGCTCAATTTGGTATCATTGGACAATTTTTAAGTTTATTGACGTATTTTGTCGTTTTTGACGTTTTTTGACGTTTGTAGACAATTTTTGACATTTTTTAAGTATATTGACATTTTTTGGCGTTTTGACGTTTTGTCGTTCTAGACGACTTAGTGCATTGAAGCTCATTGGACAATTTTTAAGTATATTGACATTTTTGGCGTTTTTGACGTTTTTTGACGTTTCTAGACGACTTAGTGCAATTTTGGGCTCAATTTGGTATCATTGGACAATTTTTGACAATTTTTAAGTATATTGAGTTTTTTTTGCGTTTTTGACGTTTTTTGAGGTTTCTAGACGACTTAGTGCGATTTAGAGCTCAATTTGGTATCATTGACAATTTTTGACGATTATGAAGTTTTTTGAGGTTTTTGACGTTTTTTGACGTTTCTAGACGACTTAGTGCGATTTAGAGCTCAATTTGGTATCATTGACAATTTTTCACGATTTTGAAGTTTTTTGAGGTTTTTGACGTTTTTTGACGTTTCTAGACGACTCAGTACGATTTGTTGAGTATCATTGAATTTTGACGATTTTGAAGTTGTTTGAGGTTTTTGACGATTTTTGACGTTTCTAGACGACTTAGTGCGATTTAGAGCACAATTTGGTATCATTGGACAATTTTTAAGTATATTGACGTTTTCTGGTGTTTTTGACGTTTTTAGACGGTTCTAGACGACTTAGTGCGATTTACAGATCAATTTGGTATCATTCGACAATTTTTGACAATTTTTAAGAACATTGAGGTTTTTTGGCGTTTTTGACGCTTTTAGACGTTTCTAGACGACTTAGTGCAATTTTGGGCTCAATTTGGTATCATTGGACAATTTTTGACGATTTTGAAGTTTTTTGAGGATTTTGACGTTTATTGACGTTTCTAGACGACTTAGTGCGATTTAGAGCTCAATTTGGTATCATTCGACAATTTTTGACATTTTTTAAGTATATTGACATTTTTTGGCGTTTTCGACGTTTTTTGTCGTTTTTAGACGACTTAGTGCGATTTACAGCTCAATTTGGTATCATTCGACAATTTTTGACAATTTTTAAGTATATTGAGGTTTTTTTGAGGTTTTTGACGTTTTTTGACGTTTCTAGACGACTTAGGGCGATTAAGAGCTCAATTTGGTATCATTGGACAATTTTTGACGATTTTGAATTTTTTTGAGGTTTTTGACGTTTTTTGACGTTTCTAGACGACTTAGTGCGATTTAGAGCTCAATTTGGTATCATTTGACAATTTTGAAGTATATTGACGTTTTTTGGCGTTTTTGACGTTTTTAGACGTTTCTAGACGACTTCGTGCAATTTTGGACTCAATTTGGTATCATTGGACAATTTTTGACGATTTTGAAGTTTTTTGAGGTTTTTGACGTTTTTTGACGTTTCTAGACGACTTAGTGCGATTTAGAGCTCAATTTGGTATCATTGGACAATTTTTAAGTTTATTGACGTTTTTTGGCGTTTTCGACGTTTTTTGACGTTTCTACACGACTTAGTGCGATTTAGAGCTAAATTTGGTATCATTGGACAATTTTTGACGATTTTGAATTTTTTTGAGGTTTTTGACGTTTTTTGACGTTTCTAGACGACTTATTGCGATTTAGACCGCAATTTGGTATCATTGGACAATTTTTGACAATTTTTAAGTATATTGACATTTTTTTTCGTTTTTGACGTTTTTTGTCGTTTCTTGACGACTTTGTGCGATATAGAGCTCAATTTGGTATCATTGGACAATTTTTGACGATTTTGAAATTTTTTGAGGTTTTTGACGTTTTTTGACGCTTCTAGACGACTTAGTGCGATTTAGAGCTTAATTTAGTATCGTTGGACAATTTTTGACGATTTTGAAGTTTTTTGAGGTTTTTGACGGTTTTGACGTTTCTAGACGACTTAGTGCGATTTAGAGCTCAATTTGGTATCATTGACAATTTTTAACGATTTTGAAGTTTTTTGAGGTTTTTGACGTTTTTTGACGTTTCCT